>OZ035831.1:22203363-22335115 GCA_964034765.1 Knipowitschia caucasica
TGACTTATTGTACAGTCTGACAGCGGTGGGGATAAAGGCCCTCCGGTAGCAGCATCTCCCCCTTCACCTGCATTTGAGCCAAATCTGCAGAGTAAGTTTTAAAACAATAATTTCTGCCTATTACACACACTGCAGAACGTATTAGATCCTGTAATTACCAATTACAAACCACGATTGTCTGCTCCATTAATCATTGAAATGATTCTGGGAACATCGACTACAACTGGTTCTTAAAAGTGGATGATTACTTTTTAAATGCATTACTGGCAAAGGTGAATATTGGCATTAATATCAATCAGTTTCATGGCTCAAAAATACAAGGAAGTATGACTAAATATTTCCCTCAAGACAGTTCGGTTCTATGCCACAGCTTTAGATCAGCTTTTTCAAACAAAAAAGCATCACATTGTGACTTGCAGCGAGCATTCATCCAAGAAAGTAAAAGATGAAATAGTTTATAATAGGATGAAGAGAGATTGTTGTGGTTTTATTTGTTTACAACATTATACTTTTTTATGTGTGTTTTATGTGCAACATAAATAACAATGACTTACTGTGAAACCTCTGAGGAAAAACAAGAGGCCACAAGTGTGTGCAAAGTTACATTTAAATTATGTTTGTTTCCGAGCATCCTAACATCTTGTGAGATTTCAGCACTTTAAATGCACCTTCACCATCTGGGAATGGTTGCTGTGACTTATGCGTTTAACTCATTCATTAATCAAGCTAAACTCAGGGGGAAACACACTTTAAAGTGGAAATATGCTTTCAGCTAAATGATAAATCCTGCACAGCTCTAATATCCTCTGCAATAATTCATGGTTTTGTGTTGGATCTGGTCCATTCTAAATGATTTGCTGCAGGAGTACAACAGGGCTAGAAGTGGACAGACAAAAGAGGCTTGAACCTGCGGCACCTACATTTTTTCTATTATATGAATCTTTTTCATACTTATAATACAGAGCCCTACAAGTCACTATCACTGAGAAAGGTGTTCTAAAGATGTGACAGAAGCCACAAAATTGCATTCGTGTGAAAAATAGCACTGAGAAGTAAAAACTGGATTAAAATACATTATTGGGGTTTTTTGGGGTTCGAAGGTTAGATTCCCCAGGTTTAACAAAATGTCTGAGATGAAAAGAAAGCTTCTCACTATAAGCTATAGCGCTTTATAAATTGTAAAAGAACAAATAATTATACTACAAAAATACACAAATAACAACAAAAACACAAATAAGACAGAAACTATTTTCTACTCCATGGCGACTTATGGCTTAAATATATAATTGTAGTTTTTGCCTTCATTGCAGCTTAAATTGGCCTGTTGGAAAAGTTCAGCAACAACAGTTATCGTGGGAAGATTTTCCTTACTATGAGAAAAGGATACCGTGTTTTATTGAGAATATACAAATTCTAATGGTTAGTGACACATACATACACAAAGCTAAGTGATTTACCAGAGGGAAGAGAACATAATGCTTTTGCACTTGAATCAGTCAGTGCACTTTAACAAAAGCACTCATCAGAAACTCCACTTGTTTAAACCATTTCAACCAAACATAAATTATACCCGGGCGATCCCTCTATCTGGAGTATGTGTCAAGAATTTGCTGTAAAAAGTCTGATACATTTGAGGGTAGACGAAGCATGTTGAAACGTGCTTGTAAACACAATGACGCATGTACCCAGTGTGGTTGTATTATTTATACACAATGTTAAAAGAACATTGACAGAACCACACAGATATTGCTAAACGCTATGTCAAATGAAGTGTCTATTAAATATTGACTTTATAGGCAACAAAACTATCCAATTTTGTTCCACTGAGCCGTTTTACTCATCTTGTTCCACCCAAGCATTTTATAGGCATGAGGTCTTCTGACTATTCTGTATGTGATGTTAGGAGTTGATGCGGCTGCTTTTTACAGAACGTTAGGTTTTACTGTCACTTCTTATGTTCCTTTATGTTCCTTAAAAGTGTCATAAGTTACTGACACTTTTTAAGAACAACAACAATGTTTTTTTGTTTTGTTTTTTTTACAGATGATAGATGCCTAATTTTAGAGAACTAAATAAATGTGGTTGTTACTTTAAGGCTATCCTCCCAAAGACTATTGTGACGAACTTGTCTCTCAATTATAATAAAACTGTTAAAAAAAAAACCTTCAGAAACAAACATACTTTTGCTTTGTTGGAAAAGCCCTACCTTGTCTGTAGCTGCTGGAAAGGTCAATGGCACAGATGATCATCAGGAGAGGAGCAGCTGGAGATACAGAAGTGGCTAATTTTGTCTAATGTGCAGGGAGTAAGAATTCATGTTATTACACTTTCCTTTAATCAAGGATATATCAAAGGATTAAAATAATATACAATGCATTTGAGAAGGCCTATTTCTAAAGCTGTGGTGCTTAAGTTTTTGTTCATAAATGACACCTGTTGTTTGTCCCAACAGAAAGAGTCTTGTGAATGTAAAAAGTCAACAGATCAGAACTTCAGATCAGAAAACATACATTTAGCAAACTTTGCAAAACCTTGAGTCACTTTTTACTGCGTTGGACTGAGAGATGATTTGCTGATCTAAAGACTTGATGGAGATGAAAAAAAAAATGCATAATGTGAAATATATCTCACATATATATGTACTGTTTACACCTCTGTTCATGCTGCTTTTAAGTTTTGTAACTGTCTTTTAAGTTTGTATTTTTAAATTGAAATGTACTTTTTATGTAGGACGACGTTGAGTATCTAAAAAGGTGCCTAGGATAACAAATGAATTATTATAATCACTTTAAAGAACCGTTTTAGATCCCAGAACGACCAAGATGGATTTTATGACACAATTAAAATGTTGTGGGTTGAAAGTTACGTACTCCAGCTTTAAATTGCAACAATCTACGAGGACCACAGATGGATGTAATATTACATCACTGAATCCTGTGTGAATCATATCCGACACACTTAATATAACTCGCAGAATCCCATTATACCGTGAGAGAGGACACAGCACCTTGCCCTGGTGGATGGAGCTCTCTGTTTGTCTTTGCCTGTGGTCTGATCTCTTGTCATAACATCATTCATTCTCAGAGCTGGACTTTGAAGGCCTTTGGCAGCCGAGACATGACAGTGGCAATGTCCCGCACGTATCCAGCCGCGACAATGGGTTTCCTCCTCACTTCCTGCGCCACATCCTCAGTGAACTCTTGGACTCTTGCTGTTTGTTTTAGGAGACTTCGACCAGTGTTATTGTGAAATTCCTCAAGGGACGCATAGAACATAAACAGAAGTGTCTTTGGGAAATCAATTAAGCTCAAAATCTGAAATTCAGTGGGTGCCTCAAACTCCCAGATACATTTTGATTACTATTGTGTCCCTCTTTCTCTGTGTGTGATATTATAACAAGAATATAGTAATAGAAATATAGCATAACCTTTATTGGAAATTGATCAAAGTTTTGAATGAGCTATTTTCTACAAGATATCTCAAAACTTTATTGAAAAACATCTAAATATTAAATTTTCTTCAATAGATAGTACTCAACCTTTTATATTTGAAGAATGTTGTTGCTTGTTAAAAACAAAAACTAAATGGAAAGCTGCAAAAATAACTAAAATCAACACAAACCAAACAAGTGGTAAATCATGAAGTGTAGATATAGAAAAATAATAAATGTACAATATTTTAAGTTTCTGTACTTTCACGTTTCATCTTCATTACCAGCACATTCAAATCAAACAACAAAAATTATGATTGCATTTTGCGCCCTCGTCCCTTGTCTTTGTACCTTGTTTCTTGTTCCTTAACCCTTGCCAAGTCCCAGGTTTTCCCATAACTGAGTAAATGTTAAACCAAAGCAACACCACATTAGTGAAGTTTGTCCGGCTCAAACTCAATGAACCCAACATGAACAAGTAAATAGCACGACACATTGCTCCAGTGAATAACCCAACAAAGATAATGCTGTCGGCTGCCATGTTGCTGGAACCCTGAACACTTTTAAGTAAGTTCAAACAGACAAATGCACTGAAGTCCGGTATCTTTACTCCTCAGTGAATTACACGCCCAGCCTATCTTTTTCTCTGTTCTACAAACGCTAGATCTCTTTAGATTATTATCTGGTCATGATTTATTTAACGCAACATCAAACACAAGGACAATTTGTATTCCCGCCAAATCTTGGGGCATCTAAAAGAATATTTTAAACAACATTAATCAAATTCTATTGTAGCCTTAACTGCCTCCATCCTCTATATGTCTTGCATCTATAATGTTCCATAGTACAGCATTAGATGTAACTAGGCTATCTCCATGAAGCAAAGTCCGATCTACTTGCAAGACAACATATTTCTCAAGGCATCTTCTAGAATTAAAAAACACTTTACAGATTGAATGTGGACCACTGCCACTCACATCTACCACCACTCAAACCAAATCCTCCAGCTGCAGTAGTCCTGAGCAAGCCGAAAGACAGCATCTGGGCGCTGCACTGTAGTGTCCACTGATTCTGACAGGTTGCTCTAGTGCAGGGGTGTGCAAACTGGTCCAGAAAGTGGCTGCAGCTTTTCTATCAGACCCAGCAGCAGCAGCGCAGCTCATTTTCTCAAGTGAGTTCAGTCTTAACCTGAAGATTTGATGAAATGGATGCAGTCTGCTCTGCTCCTGCTGGGTCTGATAGAAAACCTGCAGCCACAGCAGCCCTTTCTGGACCGGTTTGGAATCCTCTGCTCTAGTGGCATTGAACAATGGGTCAAATGCAGAGGATGAATGTCCCTATGAGGACAATAAAGTATACCTTCAATAGTGCCTGAATGTAGATCAGTTTAATACCAAACTGTAACGAGAGGACAAGCGAGATATATGGAATCACAACGCTGCAAGAGGAAAACACATGCAAAAAACGAATGTATTTTTTCTGTTATTCTTTCTAGAATATATGTAATTCAAGGCACATCAGCACTGTTTTACTGTGTGCAGCTTGATCCACTTAAGCAGCAGCAACAATGGAAATGTCATCATCATCTTTTACATTTCTGCAGAAAACCAGGAAAGGGGGGGAAGAAAAATCAGCTTACATGGCGTAAGAGGGGGCCATCCGGGTGATAAGCATTCCTGACTGATGCAACCGGAGTAGATACGCTGACATAGCGGCTGGTCCAGTCTATGGTCCTCACGAATTCAGCAGACACTGGCTCCATCTGCTGGACGTCGAGGAAACTACAGGTTATGAGAAAGGCTCTGGAGGCCTTGGCGCCCTGTGCAAAAAATAAACGGACTTTCATGTCATAAAATTAGACTAATATTATTACACTTCAGTTTAACAAAATATTCCTGTCAGATAAAAGTACCAACTAAGCCAAACGCAAAGCTAGCTAGGCGTTATTATTTTAGCCTTCATTGCATTTCATAAATAAAATTACTTACACTCGACAACTTACTGTATCTTTATATTTTCATATTCCTGTGTTCAACTTCTTCTGTATAGCACTCAAGCAGTTGGATTTGATGGTGAGTAGAGGCTGGTTGAAATAAAGTTATCGTTTTAACTATTTCTATCTGTACAGTCCACTCGGAGGCTCTGCGCTGGAATCATTAAAACTGTATTTGACCAGGTAAAAACCAGGTAAAAACCAGGCTCATCTCCACAAGACTGAAATCAATTACTTCAATAACAGTCTGGTTTATAATTGAATTGGCTATAATCTATTTGTCTGTTTTATTGTTTTTTACACAGAAGGAACATGCTAACCTATGCCATGCTCATTTATGAAATATACAGATAAACATAAAACGTTGCCTAAATTGTAGCTAATTATGTAAAAGGTGGTGGTTTGATGAATGAACAGTGTTGGTTGGAAATGCATTGGGCTATCTACAATCAGAGATACTCTACAGGTTTGTCTGGGTCAAATTTAGGATTTTTTTTTTATCTTTCATGGCTTATTCTATACTAGGTAATTTATTATTCAATATTAATTGTTGAGCAGAACAGTATTTAGTTTTAGTAGTCTGATTAAGTGTCTATTGTAGACAGTTAGCCTTTAAGTTTGACATGATAAATGACAATGAGCTGTGTACATGAGATTAACACGCCTCCTGTCATGTGTATGAAGAGAGTTTCCTTTGCAGGTCACATGACTCGCAGATTATCATTTTTAATGAAGGCTCTCCTCAGCAGGTGTCCCAGCAGCAGAGAGGTGCATCCCCGGCCGCCAGCCTGACAGAGCGGTGACTCCTAATGTCCATCCTACAGGTCACTGTGGTGTACACTCACAGGTCAGTTTAATCAAGTGTCACAGGAATCGGCTTACGGTTACAACAAGGTAGTAAATAAATTAAAGATGCCCACAAAGAAGAAAAAAACTACACGGAGGACGGACGAGAAAGAAACCAAAGATGTGGATGACGAGGACTCTGAGGATCAAGAAACCAAACCAAAGAAGAAAAGTGAGTCAAGCAAGTTGAAGAAGAGTAAGAAGAGCAGAGGCAGCGATGAGGAGCGTGACAACTCGGACACTTCAGGATCTGACGTGAAGAGGAGCAAGAAAAAGACCAAAGACAAGGAAAAAGCCAAGAAAAAGAAAACCAAAGAGGTGAGCGAGGATGAGCTGAGTGTCACATCTCAAAACTCCGACCAAGACAACAACAATGTGTCCAAAAAAGCTAAAGAGAAACTGCCAGATGTGATAGAGACCACCAAGAGGAGCGCAAAAAAGTCCTCTTCAAAGGAGAAAATGGCAAAAAAATCTAAAAAGGACTCAGAGGTGGAAGAGGAGGGTGGGGATGAAGATGAAGGGAAGAAGAAAAAGAAGGACAAGAAAAAGAAAGGATCGGACAGTGATGAAGACACAAAAAAGAAAGGAAAAAAGAAGAAAGTGGAAAATTACGTGGAGATTTATGAAAACGAGTTGAGGAACTATCAGCCGGAGAAAGTGGAGAACTATGAGGATGAATATCACAAGAAGAAAGGTTAAGCCACTATTTTGTTATTTTATTAACAGTGTTTTAAGTCTCATCAGTGTCTTCAGCTTTTTTCTGTTGCCATACCATGTGGTCTGAAGCTTGCCACACAATAGAAATACAGATAAAGTTGAATGTAGTTTAAATGTCCATAAATAATATAACAGGTAAAAAAGCCCATTTCTTATCGTTCGTATTAGTCACACAAAATCTCTCTTCAGTATAATGTGTGCACACTTGAAAGAAGTAGCTGTTGAAAAATCAGCTACTTCTGTGTCCCATTTGGAAACAATAACTTTGGTCTGTGCCATGTGCTTGCTTCTTGTGCTCTGGCATGGTTTGGAAACAGGGATATAGGGAGCAGTTAACTGATAGAAGTGGTGTCCAGTGCAGGACTTGGTTATCTTGAACTTACAGCTACATGACACCTGCCACTTACTCATTTTAAAGAGCAGAGGTCGATTTTAACGATAGCCCCTCCATCTTCTACGGTTTCCTTCGGGCTCTCACCAATTGTAAAGTTCCCTGATGCAAAGCCAGACTCAAGCTACTGCATGTGAACCTGCACTCATATAATCTTTCAAACTCATCCTGCTAAAAGATATTGGATTAACATAACCCCTAACCCGTGTATTCTGAGAAGGCCATACTCTGAAGTTGTGCAGGACAGGGCCTGGTTATTACTGTGACGGTAGATCTCTGGGCGCACCAGGTGCCACAGTGGGGCGACTGGTGTGTGTGAGAATGGTTGGTGGTGGTCAGAGGGGCAGCAAATACTGGTTGCCTTGCTTCTGTCAGTGTGCCTAAGGGCAGCTTTAGCTACAGTAGTAGTTTATCAGTACCATGTTGTATAGAATGAATGAATAATGACTTGTGCTTAAGTGTCCGAAAAAGAGCTATACAATACTGAAGAAGTTTTAGTGAAAAAGATATAAATAAGATTATTATAAAGTCCAGAGACAAAACATAATATGGTCTTGCTGTCTTAAAAATATATTCTAGGATTTAGGAGGTGTAGTTATTATTTTTATAATTGATCAGTTGGCCTTGAAAGGTTAGATCTAGAAAGGTCACATTTGCATAACAAAGCTTAAATTATGCTCCTGGAGAACATCTTCATAGAGCATTATTTCATGCTATACTGCAATCACATTTCAGTTTGAACCATATACTTTTTATTTTGTACTCTAGTCGAAAAAATGTGAGGTGATCATGTTTTTGTTTCTGTTCAAAATCAGAATTATTTTTATTGCCATTGTATGTAATACAAAATTACAAACTAGGAACTGCTGCATATGTTAGGGGTTAACATTACCCCTAACCCATGTATTTTGAGAAGGTCATACTTGCATGCGAAAGTCAGATCCCGTCAGACCTCTGAAGTTGTGCAAGACAGGGCCAGATCATTGATAAGTGACCAGGGGGATGATATTATAAAGGGACAGAAGTATAAAGTGGGAGTAGTGTAAAGCGACTAGTGTAAGTGTTTGACTTCATGAGTCCAACTGCAGAGGGGAAGAATCTGTTCTTATAGCGGGAGGTTCTGGCCTGGAGAGCCCGTAGCCCCCTGCCTGAGGGCTTCATTCTCCTGGATTCAAGTAGCCATAGATCTGTGTTTTCACTTCCACTGCTTAGTTTTTTATTATTATTTTCATTGACACATATATTAGGCAGTGGCAAATGGCCGTTGATTGGACTGCGGCTGTTGTAATGTTATGCTGTTAAAAACAGAGAGTAGACTATATTATGCAGCAACAAACATAATATGTCTTCTTAATATCATTTCTAATATTCTATTAACATTATTGGTGCCAACAGTAATTTTTTGTTTTTATATATGATGCTTTTTTTAGTTTATGAGGTGGTGACTATAACTGGAGACGAGAGAGGAGCTGGAACTGACGCAAATGTGTTTATCACGCTGTTTGGAGAGTATGGCATCACTCCAAAAGTTCACCTGGCCAGCAAGTAAGCAGTGCTTTAAAAAATCTAACAATGAATGTCATTTAGATATAGTGACATTTTTGTTCTTTCTTTCTCTTCCCCAGCACAGAGAAAAGGTATCTACTCCATGACCAGCCCTTATGAAAACCATTGTAGCAAAACATACATTAAGCTTTATTTAATGAACTGTAACAACATTTCAGGAGTCGCACTGCATTTGAGAGGGCTAAGACTGATGTATTCAGAATAAGAACTCACAATGTCGGAAACATCAAAAAGATACGGTAGTATAACAATAACGTATGACATGTTCATTATTTATATTATCTTTTGTTTTGAATTTGTTCACGTTTAAATAGTGTAATATGTATACGGTAAAATTACATAATAGGAGGAAGGGCTGAACAATACTGTATATCCAAAAAGTATTGGTACATGCCATATCCATTTCTAAAAGATGCGCGATGATCTTGAAATATTTATCTATATGAATTTCTTGTACGCGCACTTTGACAAAATCTGTTGCAACCTAGTGCCGCCACACAGAAGAATGTTGTGCTCAATTTTTGTGAGCTATTTTTCTCTTGCGGTTCAACGTAGATTGCATTTTTAGGTGAAAGACAAAAATATTGCAATAATATCTTAATACTTAACACCCACATCGGATATTGCTCTAATTTACAATATCGTGCAGCCCTAATGAGAGGTCTTTGAATATACTGCTGCATATTATCAAACTGAAACTTGTGGCTAAACAACATTTCTGTGAAATCAGGATCGAACACGACAACACTGGTATGAACGCGAGCTGGTTTCTGGACCGAGTGGTGGTGACGGATGTGATCCGACCTCACCTTCGGTTCTACTTCTCCTGTAACAACTGGCTCAGCAAAGAAGAGGGAGACCACCTCTACATCCGAGACTTGCTCGGAACCATGGACCCCATGGACATGCCAAAATGTACATCTATCTCAAGAAAATACATTACAATCATGCAATGACCTATGATAACTATAAAAGAGACTAAAATCTCACATTTGTAGTAAGATTCGTTCTATTTGAAGAAGAATTATGTTTTTTTATTATCATTATTAATACATTCTTGATCATGTGATTTAAATCTCTCTTGGTTATTACTATCTTTTGCAGATAACAAATATGTCGTGTCTGTTTTCACTGCTGATGTAAAAAGAAGTGGAACTGATGCTGATGTGTTCTTGAATATCTTTGGAGAATTTGGAGACACCGGTAAATTAAGAATCACACAATCTCAATGTCTATTTCAGTGATTCTCAAAGTGGGGTCTGTAGCCCCCTAACGGCTGTCCCATAGTCCATGCAACCAGTAAATTGGATTATAGCTGATTTTGTATTTCTACATTCATTGGAAAAGCCAAAACATGCAGTGCTCCAGACCTTAGAGAAGCTGATCTGCATGATCCCTCTGAATTGATTTTCAGGAGAGAGACGACTTGACAATGAGAAGAACAACTTTGAACAAGCCACAGAGGACAAGTTCACTATAGAAGCGCCAAATCTGGGAAAAATCCGAAAGATCACAATTGGACACAACAATAAAGGCTCCTCTGCTGGATGGTTTGTTGACAAGGTAAAATATAGGTTATCTATTCATATAATAACATGATAATTTGACAATATTCCAAACACTTTCAATCTTTGGTGGTGGTAGGTACTTCTGTAGCCATAGATGATCAGAAAACTAGTGATGGGCGTCCGCAACGCTCTGGAGCGTGTGTTGCTCTTTCCGAAGCAATCTGCTTTGGGAAGAGCTGCCAGCCACACAGGCTGCAGCCCCGAACAAGTGTGGAGTGTGCCTTTCAGTGGGAGAGTGACTCCAGGTGGGGAGGCTGGATTGGCGAGGTGCACCGCTGCTCCTCCAATCAGCACCTGATTCACTGACTTCAGGGAGGTGGTAGGGCCAGTGGTTCTCCAATCACAGGCCAGGGATCTCAAAAAACACACTAAATCCTAAAAGGAGCAATTTACAGATCTAAGACCGTAACAGTCTCCACAAATGATTTTTATAATTAAGTGTTATCTACCATTTATGTTTCATGGTGAAATTGTGCTTTGCAGAAGCTGCAATGTCTAGATGTCAGTGTTACAACCTAGTATGCCTAGTATGAGCTAGCTTAGAGGCTCTGGCACATTTGAAACGATCTGGCAAAGAAAGCCTCAGTGTGTTATGGAAAACGGATATTTGTAAGATTCTCATGGGCAAAGTGAGAGGTGGAAATAACATTCACACAAATTTCACAGAAATAATGTTACTAGATAAAAGTTTTTGTCTAGGCCTTTAATCTTTGCTTTTCAAACCTTTCAAACTCTTTATCTGTTATTGTCGCTTTTATCTTTGGTTTGTATTGCCTTGTGTAGGAAAGGTGCTCTACAAATAAAAGTGTATTTATTGATTGATTGATCATAGCATCTGTTTCATTTCTCTGATCTGTGACGGTTTTGTAAAGTCATCCGAGATAACTCATGTAATAACTACTGAAAATAGATTCAATTTAATTGAACAGTGTCAGAATACGTATCTAACATCAAAAACCCTTTCTTAAGTGGTCCAAATGTAAAGGATTAGGGGAATCTCGTGCGATCTTTCACATGTGTCCCCACTCTTAACCCCAAATCCTAACGTAATCCACAGCGCTTGGCCAGACACTGCCTCTGCCTCTGTACTTAAAGACATTTGATCTTTGTGTTTCCTTCTGCTGCTCTCGTGTCCCCCTTAGTGTACCTGCCTCTCCCCACACGTACAGCGCGCAGTGGAGTCCAGCCGTGACTTCACTCAGCGCACGAGCCCACGGACACACCGACACCCAAACCCTGTGTGTAAACGAAACGGCCCTCCATTAAGGAATCACATTTCCACAAGCAGATGGAGAAGTCTGTAGATTTGCAGCACAGAATGACCAAGCGTAACAGCATCTATTAATCATGTCGTCCTTTCATACAACTCCGCAGGCTGTGTTTTAGATGTATTGTTGACAGGTGTCTTTCATGTCGCCATCTTTTGACACCTGGATGTTTAAGTAAGCAGCTCACAGTCACTGGATACCTTGATAGCTGTGAACAGAATTTTTAAAACTGTTTAGTCTTTGTGTGCTTAAAAGAACAATGAAAAATTAGTGATTAAGACCTTTATCATAACAAATGTTTTACTTGTCCCTTTTCTATATTCGTCAGATTGTCAGATGACTAGAAAATAATACAAAATATATTCTGTTCTATTAAGCAGGTATTTGTTGTAAGAACACCATCCATCCATCCATCCATTTTCTACCCTTTAATCCATTTCTGGGTCAGGGGGGTGGCAGTCAGAGATGCCACCCAAGTCTCATAGCACCAGCCCCTCACTGACCCTCTGCAGGTGGTGAGTCCACAGGAGGACGGCTGCTCTCTGAGTGTAAGCATAGCCTTGATCTTTCAGTGGGGGCTTTGGGCAAAGTGGGGTTAAGTGTCTTGCCCAAGGACACAACGACAGCAGTCATCAGTGGGAGTTGGTGGAGAAGGTGTAGATGTGGGAATTGAACCCATGACCTTCTGGCCATGGGTTGTATGAACACAAACTTACTTATTTAGAAGCATATTGTTTGGAGTAAAAAGTGGTGTTAACATTAATTCCTTAATTAATTAATTATTTTACTCTAGGATGGCAACTAAATGAAATGTATTCACTCTAAAAATGATAGATATAAAGATAACGTATTATTACACCATAGGAGAAATGTCCTCGCAACAGAAATACATTATTCTATAATTAAGAACATGTTCACCCATTTAACCCAGAAAAAAGCAAGAAAAAAGTACTGTTTTTTTTCTCTGGCTCCAACTTAATGAAATCTAATTACGTACAACACCAAACTCCTTCCACAACCAGAATTCCAATATCCCTTGCCCAGGGTGTCCAGAGCAAGTGCTGTTAGAGCCACATAACCCTAACCCTTTCACTTCTACTTTGTTCATGTACCTGTCTTCTCCAAGGTGGTGGTGGACGATCTGGGAAACAAAATGATGTATGATTTTCCCATTAATCGCTGGTTTTCCATTGATGAGGATGATGGGAAGATTCAGAGAGATGTTTTGGTTGGAGGCAGCCAACCTACAGGTGAGAGATGTGCTGAAAAAATCCAGTCTACATGTCAAAAGCTAGTTACTACAATTGAGCTAACAACAATTACTATTAGCAATTTTTATTTATATAAATATATAAATAAAAGATTATAGCTGCTTGATTCAGTGCAAAATTGTGCTGTTAATTTACAAATTAGAACTATCCATGTTTCAGAAGAAGTTTATGGTTTTTTTTTATTCAATGTCATCTATGTATTTAATTACAGTACATTTTGTGTCTAGACAACAAAAAAGAAAACAAGATATGGTAATATGTGCATATCAAATGTTTTTTTAAGTATTTTATTGAGTACATTTTGACGTTTTATTTGCCTAAACAAAACAACAAGCAGTTGTATTTAGTCTTCCAAGTTTTTCAAATGCAGTTGCAATGTTTATCCCATAGAATAGAAGACATTTGTGCTTGCCCCATGTTTATGAAAATGAAAAATGTACTAAAATTATTAGACTTATTGCGTAATTTAATATTTATTTTGACTTTTTTGTCACTTTTTAGCAATATAGTAATTATGATCTTATCCCCTGGTGCCGTTATGCTGCTGTGATCCCTCAGACCCACTAAACATCCTACGTCCACTCAACCTCCAGATCACGTCAATATCGCGTCGGTCGGTTGTGACCTTTTATTCACGTCCAAACGACGTCTGTGCAAGGTGCGCATCTGGACGTAAAACAATGACCTCCCATATACGTGGATATGACGTCCAATCCCGACCTCCCCTAGACGTGGAAAACAGGTCATCGGCCGACCGACGCAGTACGTCTTGATCTAGCAGTACAATATATAGGCTGTGAAGTAACCTGAATGTACCTAACGGTAGCCTTGGTTACGTGAGTTCGAGCCCACGTGGGTGTATTATTATCTTTACATATTTGTTTCGATTTTTAGCGAACACATTTTTTTCTGTTTGGTTAAAGACTAATAAACACTCAACATAGGATTACGTAGTGGCTAATAATAAAACTTGTGAATGTATGCATTTGTTGTGCTAACAATCTCAAGTTTGCAAATAAGGGGTGAGCACTTGATTTTATGCAAATGCATGGGTTCACAAGTTTTATTATTAGCCACTACATAATCTTATGTTGAGTGTTTATTCGTTTTTAACCAAACAGAGAAAAATTGTTCGCTAAAAAGTGAAAAGTCAAAAATGTTGAACCCGCGTTGATGCGACTCATTGCGCAACCGCTACACCACCGCCAGCCATTTACTATTGACAACTGTGAAAACATCATAGATACACCCTAAACAACCGACGCACACTTATGCGAGGTTACAGCCTGACACGTGAGTCGCTCGGTCGAGGACCTGTTTTCCACGTCTAAACGACGTAAGGTCTGCGTCTGGACGTAAAGCAATGCCTTCCCAGACGTTGATATGACGTTGAATCTGTACCTCTGTCGCTGCCCTGCTTTATTTACTTGGAATCACCCTCTCTAGTAAGTACACAGTCTGCACAGTTTTTAGATATAGATGTATCATTTCCACATTGAAAAGAGTTGGAGACAGAAAGTAAGTTGTTTTCTCACGTATACGTGGAATTTGTTAAGTATATTTTGTATATTATCTGTATTTTGAATTACCAGTGCATGAATCTATAATAATAACGGCTGGCACTGCTCAGCTGAAAGGGAGACACCTTTTTTTAGTTTTTAAGTTAAAGTTTAAAATATGATATTGTTTTTCATATTTCAAACTATTTTTAACACCATAGAATTGTTAGGTTAGACTGTCCAACAAACTACATGTATGTGTTAAAAAATGTTAAGATTCTTGAGTTTTAAAATAATAATTCAATTCTAAAATGTAAAGTTACTGTATATTTCACAATGGTTTATAAACTGCAAAAAGACAACAGTACTTAGTAAACTAAGTTTAAAAACGGGGAGATCAGCTTTAATATTTGGGACACTCCCATCATTTAGACACCTGTGATGTCATCAGTTGCAGTTGAGTTCAGGTGTGGGACCATGTGGGACCATGTGGGACCATAGGAGCACACAGATGTTACCTGCTGCAGAAAGAGAGTTTAATGTTCATGTATTGCTTTGTTTAATAAATGGATTTAATGTCTTCCCAGGTCTTCAATGTCAGAGACTTTCACTTCTTCTCACTGTGGCTGTTTAAATGAGCCACTACAGTTGTTATTTTTGTTATTGTTAGCTGCAAATATTTAATATCCATTCATCTGCTGGTAGCAAGCTAACTAGCGCTTGCAACTCTATTCAATTTCTTACTTTTTCTTATAAACTTTAAAAACAGCCATATGTTAATTAAAATACATTTACCTTTAATGCAGTCAATTATTGTGAAATCCATAGAGTATAATTTCATGATTGTTGCAATAACTAATGTTCTATGTGTATTCCTAATGTGTCATGTGTGTTTGAGTCTTACAGGTGTCAGACTGTGTTGAAGGTGTTCAAAGGTAAGAATCACACTCTCACACATTGATTGTTGTTCTGTATTATTATGTTGTTTTTAGAATAAACCATTTTTTGGTGTATTCTCTTTGAAAACATCTATCTTTTTCTCGGATTGTTCAGCAACTCACTCAAGATGAGGGAAAAGAGCAACAAGGGGAAAATGCCCCCTCGGAAATGCAACATGTGTAGAGTAATACAGGGTAAGTAGCTTTCAGGGCTCATTTGTGTCCATGTGCAAAACAAATGCACATTTGCAATTGTTTTTTACATGGAATTACTCCAATGACCAAAGCCTTATCCCAAGTTTCTCAGACGGAGTGTCTTCCAGTGTCTCGAGCTAGTGCAGTGCCAAGGTTTGTATCACATGGTGATGGATCGAGTGGTTTGAGGCATTAATAGAAAGTTATGTGTTGTTATATCACTTTGCCACATTATGTTGAAACTAAACATGTTCCACATTTTCAGGTGCTGTGCTTGGACCTTGTGATGAGAGACTGAAGACCAAGAGAGGACACATGTTGGAACCTCAACATTCAATAAATGCATTCTTCTGCCTTTCAGATTGTGTTTTTACATCTGGGGAACCTAGAGTGTAGCTTGTGCCTGTTTTAATACTGATCCAAACATAGGCGCTACAATCATGTTTTTTTACTTTGGCATGAACTGTTCAGTACAGTAGTGTTCATAACACTGTGCCCTGTGTGGTTTAACTTGTACTTTGATGTAGAGAAACATGATTTTTAATGCAGCTCCATTTGCAATAATGACTGATATCCTTCTACTACAGTTGTTCTAATGATTTTTGAATGCTGTGTTTATCGTTTATTGCCCAGAGTCAGAACTAAACATGATAAAGCTGCATTTCAGATTCACAAGGCTAACTTCTGGAACGGTCTTCCTGGAAATGTGAGACAGGCTTCTTCTTTGACAATGTTAAAATCCAGGTTTAAAACACTTCTGTTTCTGCTTCAACTGAGAGATTTTATGAGAGATTTTATTTGTATCTTTTTAATTTACTGTCAATATTTATAATTGTAATGCCTTGTTTGATTGTTTCTATCTTTTGTTCAGTGCTTTGAGTTTCCTTTTGTTTTGTCTGTGCTATACAAATAAACTTGCCTTGCCTATTGAAAAAAGTATGTCTCGACTAGTAAGTGATTCTGCAGAGGTTAAGTAGGTCAATAGGACTGTAAATGGACCTCATATAAACGTCAATATTTTGGTCATATAAGACGTCGAGAGGACGTTGGACCCGACCGGTTCTGTACCACATTGCAACCTTGAATGAAGTGGCCGCGACGTCATTTGAACGTCCAGATAACGTCCAGATGACGTCCAGATGACGTTGAAATGACATAGTTTTGACATCTGCTTGCTTAGTGGGAACAACGGAAAACGAACGTCATATGAACGTCAATATTTTGGTCATATAAGACGTTGATAGGACGTCGGACCGTTATATTATTTATGGACGACCGGTTCTGTACCACATTGCAACCTTGAATGAACGTCCAGATGACGTTGTCCTTCTTTTTCTTCTTCCCTTCATCTTCATCCCCACCTCCTCTCTCCAAATTCTGAGTCCGATTTTTTAGATTTTTTTTGCCATTTTCTCCTTTGAAGAGGACTTTTTTTGCGCCCTCTTGGTGGTCTCTATCACATCTGGCAGTTCTCGCTTTAGCTTTTTTGGACACATTGTTGTTGTCTTGGTCGGAGTTTTGAGATGTGACCACTCAGCTCATCCTCGCTCACCTCTTTGGTTTTCTTTTTCTTGGCTTTTTCCTTGTCTTTGGTCTTTTTCTTGCTCCTCTTCACGTCAGATCCTGAAGTGTCCGAGTTGTCACGCTCCTCATCGCTGCCTCTGCTCTTCTTACTCTTCTTCAACTTGCTTGACTCACTTTTCTTCTTTGGTTTGGTTTTTCTTGATCCTCAGAGTCCTCGTCATCCACATCCTTTGGTTTCTTTCTCGTCCTGTCCTCCGTGTAGTTTTTTTCTTCTTTGTGGGCATCTTTAATTTATTTTACTACCTGTGTTTGTAACCGTAAGCCGATTCCTGTGCACTTGATTAAACTGACCTGTGAGTGTACACCACAGTGACCTGTAGGATGGACATTAGGAGTCACCGCTCTCGTCAGGCTGGCGGCGGGGATGGCACCTCTCGTGCTGCGGGGACACCTGCTGAGGAGAGCCTTCATTAAAATTGATACTCTGCGAGTCATGTGACCTGACACAAGGACACTCTCCTTCATACACCATGACAGGAGGCGGGTTTAATCTCATGTACCACCGCTCTTGTCATTTATCATGTCAAACTTCAAAGGCTAACTGTCTACAATAGACCCCTTAATCAGACTAACTAAAACTTAACATTACTGTTCTGCTCAAACAATTTAATACTTGAATAATCCAATTCCCTCGTATAGAATTACGCCATGAAAGGATCAAAAAACACATCCCTCACATATTTGGACCCCGGCCCCAAACTGTAGAGTATCTCTGATTGTAGAATCAGCCCAATGCCATTTCCCACCCACCACTGGTTCATTCATCAAAACCACCCCCGTTTACATAATTCGCTACCACTTTAGGCACCGGTTTTCTGTGTATCTGTATCTATTCATGAAATGAGCATGGCATTGGTTGTTCGCATGTTTCCTTTCTGTGTAGCAAACACAATAAAACCAGACACAACCCAGATCGCTTTACGCCAATTCACTTATAATCCAGGACGGTTATTGAAAGTAATTGATTTCAGTTCTTGTGGAGCTGAGCCTGGCTTTTACCTGGTTTTTTACTGGTCAAATACAGTTTTTAATGATTCCCAGCGCCAGAGCCTCTCGAGTGGACTGTACAGATAGAAATAGTTTTAAAACGATAACTTTATTTCAACCAGCCTCTACTCACCATCAAATCCAACTGCTTGAGTTGCTATATCAGAGAAGTTGAACACAGGGAATACTGAACCGTAATAAAGAATACAGTAAGTTGTCGAGTGTAAGTAATTTTATTTATGAAATGCAATGAAGGCTCAAATAATAACGCCTAGCTAGCTTTGGCGTTTGGCTTAGTTGGTACTTTTATCTGACTAGGCATAATTTTGTTAAACTGAAGTGAATAATATTAGTCTTATTTTATGACATGAAAGTCCGTTTATTTTTGGCCACAGGGCGCCAAGGCCTCCAGAGCCTTTCTCATAACCTGTAGTTTCCTCGACGTCCAGCGCAGATGGAGCCCAGTGGTCTGCTGAATTCGTGAGGGACCATAGGACACTGGACCCGCCGCTATGTCCGCGTATCTTACTCCGGTTGCATCAGTCCAGGAATGCTTCTCACCCGGATGGCCCCCTCTTACGCCATGTAAGCTGATTTTCTTCCCCCCCTTTCCTGGTTTTCTGCAGAAATGTAACAAGATGATGATGACATTTCCATTGTTGCTGCTGGCTTAAGTGGATCAAGCTGCACACAGTAAAACCAGTGCTGAGCTGGCACTTTGCATGTACATATATTCTAGAAAGAACAACCAGAAAAAATACATTCGTTTTTTGCATGTGGTTTTCCTCTTGCAGCGTTGTAATTCCCTTATATCTCGCTTGTCCTCTCGTTACAGTTTGGTATTAAACTGATTCTACATTCAGGCACTATTGAAGGGTCGTACCTTTTATTGTCCTCATTGTTCAATGCCACTAGAGCAGAGGATTCCAAACCGGTCCAGAAAGGGCTGCTGTGGCTGCAGGTTTTCTATCAGACCCAGCAGGAGCAGAGCAGACTGCATCCATTTCATCAAATCTTCAGGTTAAGACTGAACTCACTTGAGAAAATGAGCTGCGCTGCTGCTGCTGGGTCTGATAGAAAAGCTGCAGCCACTTTCTGGACCAGTTTGCACACCCCTGCACTAGAGCAACCTGTCAGAATCAGTGGACACTACAGTGCAGCGCCCAGATGCTGTCTTTCGGCTTGCTCAGGACTACTGCAGCTGGAGGATTTGGTTTGAGTGGTGGTAGATGTGAGTGGCAGTGGAGTCCACATTCAATCTGTAAAGTGTTTTTTAATTCTAGAAGATGCCTTGAGAAATATGTTGTCTTGCAAGTAGATCGGACTTTGCTTCATGGAGATAGCCTAGTTACATCTAATGCTGTACTATGGAACATTATAGATGCAAGACATATAGAGGATGGAGGCAGTTAAGGCTACAATAGAATTTGATTAATGTTGTTTAAAATATTCTTTTAGATGCCCCAAGATTTTGCGGGAATACAAATTGTCCTTGTGTTTGATGTTGCGTTAAATAAATCATGACCAGATAATAATCTAAAGAGATCTAGCGTTTGTAGAACAGAGAAAAAGATAGGCTGGGCGTGTAATTCACTGAGGAGTAAAGATACCGGACTTCAGTGCTTTTGTCTGTTTGAACTTACTTAAAAGTGTTCAGGGTTCCAGCAACATGGCAGCCGACAGCATTATCTTTGTTGGGTTATTCACTGGAGCAATGTGTCGTGCTATTTACTTGTTCATGTTGGGTTCATTGAGTTTGAGCCGGACAAACTTCACTAATGTGGTGTTGCTTTGGTTTAACATTTACTCAGTTATGGGAAAACCTGGGACTTGGCAAGGGTTAAGGAACAAGAAACAAGTTACAAAGACAAGGGACGAGGGCGCAAAATGCAATCATAATTTTTGTTGTTTGATTTGAATGTGCTGGTAATGAAGATGAAACGTGAAAGTACAGAAACTTAAAATATTGTACATTTATTATTTTTCTATATCTACACTTCATGATTTACCACTTGTTTGGTTTGTGTTGATTTTAGTTATTTTTGCAGCTTTCCATTTAGTTTTTGTTTTTAACAAGCAACAACATTCTTCAAATATAAAAGGTTGAGTACTATCTATTGAAGAAAATTTAATATTTAGATGTTTTTCAATAAAGTTTTGAGATATCTTGTAGAAAATAGCTCATTCAAAACTTTGATCAATTTCCAATAAAGGTTATGCTATATTTCTATTACTATATTCTTGTTATATATCACACACAGAGAAAGAGGGACACAATAGTAATCAAAATGTATCTGGGAGTTTGAGGCACCCACTGAATTTCAGATTTTGAGCTTAATTGATTTCCCAAAGACACTTCTGTTTATGTTCTATGCGTCCCTTGAGGAATTTCACAATAACACTGGTCGAAGTCTCCTAAAACAAACAGCAAGAGTCCAAGAGTTCACTGAGGATGTGGCGCAGGAAGTGAGGAGGAAACCCATTGTCGCGGCTGGATACGTGCGGGACATTGCCACTGTCATGTCTCGGCTGCCAAAGGCCTTCAAAGTCCAGCTCTGAGAATGAATGATGTTATGACAAGAGATCAGACCACAGGCAAAGACAAACAGAGAGCTCCATCCACCAGGGCAAGGTGCTGTGTCCTCTCTCACGGTATAATGGGATTCTGCGAGTTATATTAAGTGTGTCGGATATGATTCACACAGGATTCAGTGATGTAATATTACATCCATCTGTGGTCCTCGTAGATTGTTGCAATTTAAAGCTGGAGTACGTAACTTTCAACCCACAACATTTTAATTGTGTCATAAAATCCATCTTGGTCGTTCTGGGATCTAAAACGGTTCTTTAAAGTGATTATAATAATTCATTTGTTATCCTAGGCACCTTTTTAGATACTCAACGTCGTCCTACATAAAAAGTACATTTCAATTTAAAAATACAAACTTAAAAGACAGTTACAAAACTTAAAGCAGCATGAACAGAGGTGTAAACAGTACATATATATGTGAGATATATTTCACATTATGCATTTTTTTTTTCATCTCCATCAAGTCTTTAGATCAGCAAATCATCTCTCAGTCCAACGCAGTAAAAAGTGACTCAAGGTTTTGCAAAGTTTGCTAAATGTATGTTTTCTGATCTGAAGTTCTGATCTGTTGACTTTTTACATTCACAAGACTCTTTCTGTTGGGACAAACAACAGGTGTCATTTATGAACAAAAACTTAAGCACCACAGCTTTAGAAATAGGCCTTCTCAAATGCATTGTATATTATTTTAATCCTTTGATATATCCTTGATTAAAGGAAAGTGTAATAACATGAATTCTTACTCCCTGCACATTAGACAAAATTAGCCACTTCTGTATCTCCAGCTGCTCCTCTCCTGATGATCATCTGTGCCATTGACCTTTCCAGCAGCTACAGACAAGGTAGGGCTTTTCCAACAAAGCAAAAGTATGTTTGTTTCTGAAGGTTTTTTTTTAACAGTTTTATTATAATTGAGAGACAAGTTCGTCACAATAGTCTTTGGGAGGATAGCCTTAAAGTAACAACCACATTTATTTAGTTCTCTAAAATTAGGCATCTATCATCTGTAAAAAAAAAAAAACAAAAAAACATTGTTGTTGTTCTTAAAAAGTGTCAGTAACTTATGACACTTTTAAGGAACATAAAGGAACATAAGAAGTGACAGTAAAACCTAACGTTCTGTAAAAAGCAGCCGCATCAACTCCTAACATCACATACAGAATAGTCAGAAGACCTCATGCCTATAAAATGCTTGGGTGGAACAAGATGAGTAAAACGGCTCAGTGGAACAAAATTGGATAGTTTTGTTGCCTATAAAGTCAATATTTAATAGACACTTCATTTGACATAGCGTTTAGCAATATCTGTGTGGTTCTGTCAATGTTCTTTTAACATTGTGTATAAATAATACAACCACACTGGGTACATGCGTCATTGTGTTTACAAGCACGTTTCAACATGCTTCGTCTACCCTCAAATGTATCAGACTTTTTACAGCAAATTCTTGACACATACTCCAGATAGAGGGATCGCCCGGGTATAATTTATGTTTGGTTGAAATGGTTTAAACAAGTGGAGTTTCTGATGAGTGCTTTTGTTAAAGTGCACTGACTGATTCAAGTGCAAAAGCATTATGTTCTCTTCCCTCTGGTAAATCACTTAGCTTTGTGTATGTATGTGTCACTAACCATTAGAATTTGTATATTCTCAATAAAACACGGTATCCTTTTCTCATAGTAAGGAAAATCTTCCCACGATAACTGTTGTTGCTGAACTTTTCCAACAGGCCAATTTAAGCTGCAATGAAGGCAAAAACTACAATTATATATTTAAGCCATAAGTCGCCATGGAGTAGAAAATAGTTTCTGTCTTATTTGTGTTTTTGTTGTTATTTGTGTATTTTTGTAGTATAATTATTTGTTCTTTTACAATTTATAAAGCGCTATAGCTTATAGTGAGAAGCTTTCTTTTCATCTCAGACATTTTGTTAAACCTGGGGAATCTAACCTTCGAACCCCAAAAAACCCCAATAATGTATTTTAATCCAGTTTTTACTTCTCAGTGCTATTTTTCACACGAATGCAATTTTGTGGCTTCTGTCACATCTTTAGAACACCTTTCTCAGTGATAGTGACTTGTAGGGCTCTGTATTATAAGTATGAAAAAGATTCATATAATAGAAAAAATGTAGGTGCCGCAGGTTCAAGCCTCTTTTGTCTGTCCACTTCTAGCCCTGTTGTACTCCTGCAGCAAATCATTTAGAATGGACCAGATCCAACACAAAACCATGAATTATTGCAGAGGATATTAGAGCTGTGCAGGATTTATCATTTAGCTGAAAGCATATTTCCACTTTAAAGTGTGTTTCCCCCTGAGTTTAGCTTGATTAATGAATGAGTTAAACGCATAAGTCACAGCAACCATTCCCAGATGGTGAAGGTGCATTTAAAGTGCTGAAATCTCACAAGATGTTAGGATGCTCGGAAACAAACATAATTTAAATGTAACTTTGCACACACTTGTGGCCTCTTGTTTTTCCTCAGAGGTTTCACAGTAAGTCATTGTTATTTATGTTGCACATAAAACACACATAAAAAAGTATAATGTTGTAAACAAATAAAACCACAACAATCTCTCTTCATCCTATTATAAACTATTTCATCTTTTACTTTCTTGGATGAATGCTCGCTGCAAGTCACAATGTGATGCTTTTTTGTTTGAAAAAGCTGATCTAAAGCTGTGGCATAGAACCGAACTGTCTTGAGGGAAATATTTAGTCATACTTCCTTGTATTTTTGAGCCATGAAACTGATTGATATTAATGCCAATATTCACCTTTGCCAGTAATGCATTTAAAAAGTAATCATCCACTTTTAAGAACCAGTTGTAGTCGATGTTCCCAGAATCATTTCAATGATTAATGGAGCAGACAATCGTGGTTTGTAATTGGTAATTACAGGATCTAATACGTTCTGCAGTGTGTGTAATAGGCAGAAATTATTGTTTTAAAACTTACTCTGCAGATTTGGCTCAAATGCAGGTGAAGGGGGAGATGCTGCTACCGGAGGGCCTTTATCCCCACCGCTGTCAGACTGTACAATAAGTCACTTTAAGTCAATAATGCACTATAGGACTGAAAAAACCTGCACTGCTATTGCCACTCATTCTTTTATGGCCACTTTTTTATTGAACATAATAATATCCTGCACAGACTATATTTTAACCTTTAACATGTTGCACACTTCTGTCTTTTGCACAATCTCAGCTATACTTTAGAGATGTTTAGAAATGTTTTATTATGCCTTATTCTTCTCTATTTTTGACTTTATTGCACCGAGAGCCAAAGCACTTTACTAGTCTGTGACTTCCTGTTACTTAGTGTATCACTATTTTTTACAGAGGCCAGGAATGTATTAATGTGAAACTTAGTGAAAGGAACTTTTCAGTAATAGGATCTTTTTGTGTTTAGTTTGCTACCCCAGCTTTAAATTAGTTAAGTTGCACGTTTCGGGACATACTGCAGTGCAGACCAGACAACAACAATCTGACATATTATTCCTGTAGATGTATTTGTCAAAACAATTTGGGAAAGAACATACATTTGTCATGGATTATATTTTGCGGGTATATGTGTTTCGGTGATTGCAGTTTAATTATGTCACCGCAGTATACCATATTGTAGAAGGTCATATTTTTTTTACATTTTAGGATGGATTTGATGTGGTGATTCAGGTTGCCATAAAACACACGATTGCTCTGAGTGCTGGGCTTGGGAAATATGGCTTGGGAATATGTGAGATCAATAGACGCTTGATGTGTTCCAGTTCATTTGTCGAGGTATTGAAGGAACGATGAACCAGAACAGAACATGCGCTGAGCTGCACATGCCCATATGAGATTCTTTTCTCACATTTTATGAATAAGACTAAAGCTGCGGTAAAGCGAAAACTAACTTTCAAACCACAAAACCATTAATATGTAATAATTTTTTCAAACTCTGTCAGATCACTCTACCTTCTAAGTTTTAAGCCCAATGTGTCAAATGGTGACTCAAAAGATACATGTTTTGTAATGAGCTGAAGACAGCCTGCGATGGTCTGATTTGTTAATTACTTTTTTTTTTACAAGACTTTTTCAGTTGGGACAACAACACGATTTGGTAGCCTTAAAATGAGCATTTATCTGTTATTTTCAGGAAAGTTGCTGCTGTACTTGCTTCTCATGTGAAAGCATCAGGAGAAGTCTTACTTTAAACTCTGGCTCGGATTGCTTCATTTCTGGATTAGTTTACTTTGTTAGCGTCCTCATAATCTGATAAAAAGGATTGAATATTTGGTGGTTTTCAACACAGTTTAATCCCACACTTGAATGAGAATTGTCAAAGATGAAAAGAGTTGAGTGGGTTGAGTTGAGTGCTCTTCCACACAGCTCACTCAACTCAACCAACCAGAGGTTTTGCAACACACCAGTTTGTTGGGAAACTTTATGGAATCATTGCAATATTATTGGCGGGTGTGCATAAAAAGTAAATAAAATAAGGTCGGGAATATATAGCTCCGAAAATAAATAGAGCTTTGACGGAAAAAAGAATATCCTTTACTTGCTCATAGCTGCTTAAAACATTTAGAAATGTCATCACATGTTTATTTGTGTTTACCTAAATGTTTTCTGGAACCCAGGTTTATTCTAGACAATGTGAGGTTTCATAACAACCAAATTCCTTCTTTAAGTGAATGGGGACTTGTTATTGGAAGATTCCTCCTGCTTATTGTTGAAATATATCACTGAACAGTGACTCAGTGTTGTGGTTCACATTAGCACTAATAGTTGTTCATTAAAAAGTCATTCGATTAGAACGAGACAAAACACACAAATGCATTTATAAGGTCTGTTGATCCTCATCTCGTCCTGGCCAGTGTCAGCTCTGGTATTGTCTGTGTGTCTGCTGCTGTGGTAATGTGGCCGCGACAGGTGTTTTCTGCTTTCATTCAGGAGACACACAGCAGAGGTCTGCATTCACAGGCTTTAAACAGAAAACAGTTCTATAATGATAGTGTTTGCTTTAGTCACATGTAACTGTTACTAATATCAGTTAGTCCTATTTATAATATTAGTTTGTCCTTCCTCAAGAGGAGGAGCTCACATACTAAGTATTAAGGATGCATAAGATTGACAGACAGATCAATGTTGCGTGTGCAGTGTGCGGCCGCTGTATCAGACTGTTGTGGGGAAGTGGGAGCTGAGTCCAAACGCAAAACCTTCGATTTAATACAATACAATACAATTTATTCTTGTATAGCCCTAGGTCACAACAGAAGTCATCTCAGAGGACTTAACAAAACCATTGAAATCACCAACACAGGTCAGAGAATCAACAGCCAAAACACATGGAGAATATAAAGCACACACAGAAGAAAATGTCCATACATGTTGTAGAATGCTAAAGTGTCCTGATCATCACGAATCCTTTCTGTTGGACACTAACTGTCCAACAAGACCCTCCTGCATCGACAAGGAAAAACTCTTAAAAAACCCAGTGGGAAAAAGTGAGAAACCTTGGGGAGCACTAGGGAAACCCACAGGGAGGGAGACCCATATGAGAAAGGGATCCGCTCCTCCGGACGGACAGGCTAATGATCTAGGACCTAAGCTAGCTACAGAACGTGGACCAGTGGCCGCTGAACGTGGACAGGTCCGGTGCAGGACCAAAGCACTCCCAGGCGGGTCGGGCGGGGCAGTCCGCTGATTTAAGATCAGATAAACCAGCAGTCGAAATGAGTTTCCTCCACAGAGTAGCTGGGTTCTCCGATAAGAGATAGGGTGAGGAGCTCAGTCACACTTAAGTTTTGCTGCTGCTCTACTAAAGTGTAGAGAGCAATCAGTTGAGGTGGCTCGAGCTTCTGTTCCAGAGGCCTCCTGGATGCCTCCCTGGGTTGTTGTTCTGGGCACATCCCAGAGATGGACCTCTTTAGACTGCTGACTTAAACAAAAATAATCAGTCAACCTGCCCATGACCCTGATTGTAGAAGTAAATTCACAGAGTAACAGTTGCACACGTATGGCAAATTAATTTACTTCAGGATTATCATAATTCATTCAAATGGTTGATTTATAGTTTTATACACTAGGCTAGTTTTCATTTGTGCTATTTGGGAACCACTCCATTGCAAATGACAATTAAACACCAAAACAATGAATTTGACTTTTCCTTATGAATATTTTTTAGGCTCGAGTTACAGCAGTGTTTTGAGGACTGTGTGCTTGAGCAGAACAATTTGTAATCTTTATATTCTGTCAGTCTCTGCTTTCATTGACCGTCATTGCAGCTGTAAAGATCTCTCACAAGAAACACAAATCAGGAAATCCTTGAGTGTCTTCCTGGCTTTAGAATAAAAGATTGGTAGTTAAGACTTGGTAGTTAAAATAGTGTCTCTCTCTGCATGTGGATGATGGCCTTTCTGCGTGTGAGTCATCTGTACTTTTCTTGAATTTACACCTGACTTACCGTAAATGATAACATCTCTTTTTTTACTTAATTCGACAACGCACATTTCTGACATCACAAAACCAATTTCACACGTTCACTCTGTGCCACTGCGCCTCGTCATTTCTCACACAATAATTCAATTAGAGTTTGTTTTTCCTAAAGTCTGGAAAGTCCATTGACCCAGCTGCCTCTTCTCATTATTCTGAGGCTTGTCCAAGTCACTTCTTTTCTTTTTTTTTCATCGTAATTGCTCTGGATTCTATTTGTTATTTCAGTAAATATGTTCTTCTGCCAGATTTACTTCCTGACACAGATTTTTTCCAACTTTATTCATTATTTTCTAATATAATTTTGGTAACTCTTTTGTTTATAGCAGTATAAACAGTTTAGCTTCAGCTGTCTTTAATGAGGCTGTGAACGCTGAGAAACTAAAGGCTTTTACTTCTGCTGACGATGTGAGGACACAGGGCAATGGTCGAAGTGTGGGGTCATTCCATTATTGAACACACAGATTCAAAGCACTGGTGTAAACCCTTAGATTTACCATAACAAGGAATGTAACATAGAGCTTTAACTTAACTTTTCCTCAAAGCTGCTTTGACAAATCTGCAGCCACAAAGCCACTGTGGCAGTTGAAGCAAAACTGTGTAATAATTTTGGGGGTGATTAAAACCCCTGACAATAACTATTCACACATATTAAGTAATAGAAATGATCCTATTCTCAGGTTTCAAATTATTTCACTTTGAAGACCATATTCTCACCCTGAAAGCCTGGATCTGGGATATATTTAGTAAGTAAGTCTTCTTTATTTATATAGAGCCTTTCTCAGACCAAAGTCACAAAGCACTTTACAATTGTTTTTTCTTGAGCATTTGTCTCACTCTACCCAGAGAGCGAGGTCGCCAGTACAGGAGGCGCATGCCAGACCTATTGTACCCAGACCTATTGTACATGTTTTTAGTAAACCTACGCAGACACGGGGAGAACATGCAAACTCCACACAGAAAGGTCTTATTCCGACAGGAATTCGAACCCAGGACCTTCTTGGTGTGAAGCAAAAGTGCTATCCACTCAGCCACCATGCCGCAGAAGTGAACTATTGTGGTTTGTGATGTTATTCAATCTGTTTTTTGTCTGATATTGTCCTATTTATTTAAAATAAACGACACAAGACCAAATGATAAACAATATACAGTATATTTCCTTTTAGGATGTTGGACATTATTCACAATCTGATGCACAATTCAAACAAGAGATTAGTGAACAGACATTAAATCACAACCTTTTCATAGAGAAGAAACAAAATCTATCACACAATTAACGTAAAAGTTATTTAAACCTGCATAATACATAATACTGACACATCACTTTCAGTATCCGTGGAAGAAGTTTCCAATTCTATTGTGTTTCCAATTTAATACAGGAATGTTTTACTGTAATCCTTGAGTTGATGTCCATTTAAAATGACATGTTGTGTTTTCCAGAGCTCAAGAACAAAAGAGTGCTGTTCTATAATGGTACATTAGTCATGGGACCACCACAAAATGTCCTTCAAGTGATTGTTAAAGGAAGGGACCAGCCTCTGCAAAACCAGGCCTGAATCACATTGATGACATTCAACTTGGCTTCACACTCGCCTCAACTGCTTTACGGTAAGGTTTTCATGACTACATCAGATGGGACACCTGATAGCTTTTCCATCACAGACAATGGAGAAATGGGTCATCGCTGCTTAAAACATCTAGACTTAGTGACACATGAGGTAGATCTATGTTAAAACACGGTATCACACAAACTTCAAGTTTCATCTGACAAAGGAGCTTCACAGAGCGCAGAGATGGGGAGTCATTTGAGAAACTTTCTGTAACTTCAACATTGTATTATTTGCTCTTTATTATTGTCAAATAGGACTGGACTCATTTTTACCTGGATCTCCTAAAAGTAGCTCTCTGACATTTTTGTCATAAGAAAGTAGATCTCTGGGTGAAAAAGGTTGGAGACCCTTCCCTGTGCTATTAGGTTGACAGAAGTGCAAACATGTCTCTCTATGACCTTAGTGCAGATTTTTTCCATCCCTCTCTACAATAATATTTGCCTATTTAGGTCTCATAGTTTCAGTGATTGCATGAGGCTCAAATGCACTTCTCCTCCACACTCTGGGTTCTTAGAGACACCTGCAGTGCGGTGTCTTTAGAGCATGGTAGAGGTGGAAGTCTCGCCTCTGCATGGCTCTGCTCTGAAGTAAACAGAGCTTGTGAGTCTTTCAGTGATGTGTTGAAGCTGACAGGCAGCAGTTCCCGTCCATCAAGCAGCGGTAAAGCAGTCTGTGGGGGGAGTGTGGTGCCTCTGATGTCCTGGGATACCACAGAGTGAGAGTCCTGTCTGGAGATGACTGAAGATTGATGCTGTAAGTTTATACAGCGGAAGTTGCTGGGTCCCTGCTGCCTGCCCCGTGCACCCATCTTACAGAAGAGACACTTGATCTTCTCTATGAGCTTCAGTAGCACAGCCTTCCGCAGCAGGATATAGATCCAGGGGTCCAAGATGGGGTTAAATGAGGCAAAGCGGATAGCTCTCAGGTCCGGATTCTTCTCTAAACGCAGCTCCACTGGGGTCTTGTACAACTGGTTTAGAAACACCTGGGCCTGCCAACAATGAGATGGAATTCATGAAGACAAAGTGCATTTGTTTTTTGTAAAGAAATTAAATATAACAATTATGTTCCTGATTTATAGGCCTATAGTGTAGACTATTTACAATTCAGCAAAGTAAAATGTATGAAAAATTATCTATTGAAAAAAGTAAACACGTAGCGTAAATAAGTACACTCACCACCAGTGGAATGGAGCAGACCAGTATGACTACCGATGTGCCTATGAGCAAGATGACCATTTGGATCTCTGCTCCAGCCAAACGTCCAAAGTTGCGCGCTCTTCTGCGCGGATCCACATCGCGCTGAAGATCTGTGCCCAGAGAAGTCCTGCGCACGTAGCGCCTGTGCATGCGGATCAGAGCCACGCACACCAGCACGTTGCAGATGACAGTGGCCATAATGAGGACAGAGCTTAGTCCCGCGTATGTGAAGGAGTACGCCGCGTCGCTGGTGCGATTGCTCCTCCATTCCAAGAAGCACCAGGTCTGAGGATACTGCTTTCTGACCTGTCCAAAGCCCATACTGGGCAGCGCGCAAAAGAGCGCGTTGGACACGTAGATACCCAACAGTGTGAGAGCCGCCAGCCGCTGATCCACGATGTCGTTATAGAAGTATGCGTGATTTATGGCAATGTAGCGCTCCACGGACATAGCGCAGATGATGCTGAGCCCCGCCAGAGAGAAGAACAGCATAGTGAAGCCAAAGTACTGGCACAGGGGCTCACCCCCGGGCCACGCACCCTTCACGTAAGTGGCGATTGTGACGGGACTGGCCAGCAGCGTGCCCAGCAGGTCGGTCACCGCCAGACCACACACCAGCGTGTAGAAAGTGGTCTCCTTCTGCTCTCTACGAGTCTTACACAGCACCACGATGGCAATCACGTTCCCCACCACCCCGAAGATGAACATTATGGATGGGATTGTTGGCACCATGGTGCGTCCACTCATGGACGGGATGATGGCGACCATTGTGCGCCCGCTCATGGTGTGGTTGTTCATCGCTGCCTCCTTGAAGAAAAGTTTCAACAAGTTTGACGCCAGTATCTCCACTCTAGAGTGCGCGACGCGTGTTCTTTTAAGGGATTATTGAGCAACATGATTAGAAGTAGTAGCTCCAAACTTGTGCTGTATTCGGATCGTGTGCGCAAAGAGCTCGGACAGCAGCGAGACTTTTGGCTCTGCTCTGCCCCTCCTTCTCCTTCTCTTCACACTACCTTTACGTCTGCTATTACACAGGACATGGACCTGTGTTGAAACTCTAATCTTATTTACCTAATGGCAACATATTTCGTTTGCGTCACGTTGTAAACAAACAAGAACATAAATCCACCAAACGAACCGCATCAACCACACGCACTGTTTAAACAGTTGCCTAATTGGTAATAAATAATACTTTTAATGACAGACATAATAATATAATATTTTCGTAATTAGCATGCCCTTGACGTGAGCCTTGCTGTTATAACGCCTTGGACAAATACAGGAAAAAAAAAAAAAACTTGTGGACCACAGTAAAATGTTATCTTTACTAATACCACATAGAAGGGAATTACTGTCTTTGTTTAATGTGCAGAACTTTGTCTGTACATTATAACTATTTGTTTTTCTTTATTATTGGAACATGAAAATACAATTAGGCTTTTATGGAATGGTGAAACACTATGCTGTTAAAATTAGTGTTCTGTATGATCTAATGCAACGCAATGGAAAACAGCTATAAGTCATATTTTGTCACAGGTATTTTGGGTGTCTGGTGGAGTATTGCAGGAATAATATTGACTTTATTACTTCTGTTGTGTTAGTTACTCATAATGAAAAAATAAATTCATAATTCATTTAGGGTGGAGAGGGGGGAAAACTTGTTTCACTATGTAGTCGAAGAAGCTTTGGCAGCTACAATTTTTTTTAGTCATTCCTTGCCCATGCAGGAGGGGCTAAGGACTTTTAAGTATATTTAAGGACATTTATGGACATTTAGAGATAATTATGGACATCGGTAATGCCTCTCGACTGTATCCGACGCTCTCGATGCAGAAGGGTTATGGATATTTATAGATATGTATGGACATCGGTCATGCCTCTCGACCAATGCCTCCTATGGGATTCTTATTATTATATGTGATTCTCTGATCTGTTGTTGGTGGATTGGTAATTTCGTAAAGTCCTTTGAGACGACTGCTGTTAGGATTTAGGGCTATACAAAAATAAATTGAAATGAATTAAAAGATACAAGAGCTAAAGCCAGTGTCACCTAAACTATTTTCACCAATCATAGGGCCTCTTCAAAAAGCAACGTCATTATGAAATCGGTTCCATATAACATCCATAAAAAATTACTTGGTGTAATGCACAACCTCAGGAAGAAGGTTGTGAGTCCCCTTTCGGCCTGGACCTTTATGTGCGTGAGTGGGTTTCCTGTGGGTGCTCCAGTTTTCCCCAACTCGCAAAACATGAATCATAAGTCAAATCCACCAGCGTCGGTATCCCTGACCAAATCAAGCAGGACAATTTTACCTACAGGGACAATAAGTATACCTTAACCTTCAGCATAACAATTAAAGCAAACTATTCTTGCAAAATCTTGAGATAGACGATTAAAAATGAAAAAATACCTTCTTAGTAAAATGTATTCTTGTCCAATTTACCAGGAAGTTCATGGGTCAAGTTAAATTGATCGGAGGGCTGCACTTTGCTCTCGGGCCATAGTTTGGACACTTCTGTGCTCCTATCCAGATTTCTGCAAACTCTGCTGTTACTTGTAAGCACAAAACATCAGTTTTAACATCTTGTACAGTCGCTACTTCCTTCCGTCAGCTGCACTGTAAACCCTCACAAGTAAAGTTTACTTGAAAAAACCATGGAAATAAATTGCGTATTAACTTCACTTGAATTCCTCGAGTACATTGTTTACTTGATATTACCAAGTAACTCAAGTGATTGCAATAAAGTTTAAATTTCTTCTTATGCTCTGACCGGGAATTGTACTCAGAACCCTGTAGTTGAGAGGCAATGGTGCTACCCACTCAGCCACCAGGACACCCTGTCATTGTCACACCTGCCTCATTAAAGACTCTACACATCAAAATGTCAAAAGTGAGGCTTACTTGAACAGAAACAGTTCAATTCAAAGAAAACCCTGAGTAACATAGGCAATCTTTAAATAAACTAACAATAAATGAGTAATATCTACTTACTGGGAAAAATCTATTTAAAATAACTTTGATATCTGAAGTAGGATTGAAGTTAGGGTTTACAGTGTGGGCTCATGGACCTTGACTGCCCAATCTGCCCTGACTTTCTCAAAACACACCAGGCACCTTTTGTTTCTCATTTCTCCTTTCTACTTAGTACATTAAACAAAAAAGGGGAAACCCATAGCAGCCACTTTAGTCACTCATAGTCTGCCTTGAAAAAATATTTATCTTAAACCACTCATTGGTTATAATTATCCTCATCAAGTCATTCCTTTGAGAAAGCGTGGCAGTTATCTAATGCTTTTGTATGGCTGCATGTGTGGCACTTAACGTCATATTTGTTTTTAGTATTTCCAGCCACGGGAGAATGTTCACTAAGTAGATTTAGAAGATTAGCCTTTTCATGAAAGCACTTTTCCTGGATTTGTTTGTGGAAGTCAGATATACCCTCCACTAGAACATTATCAACCTGAAAATATCCATATTTTGGAGAATGTATTGTAGACTAGACAATTGCCTAGCTTGTTTTGCAGCTGGATTTTGTGGCAGAGGAAAGTGCACGGTTTCCGTTTGTTCTCATGCCAATCTACGGTTTCACAACATAGAATTTGATGTAATTTTGCAAATGGTGTAATAAGGGAATAATGGAACAACTGGCTGAGTTTATAGCACTACCGCTTCACAGCAAGAAGGTCCTTGGTTGGAATCCCGGTCGGTCCAGGGCCTTTCTGAGTGGAGAGGAAAGCTCCGTGCGGGGAGGGTCAGCAGAAAGAGCAAGGCCAGAGCTCACATTCGAAAATTTCACAAAGTCAGTTAGTGCAGCTTTAAGATAAGTTTAATGCAACACAGAGGTACAATCCAGGCGTATATCTTTGGATGGCTGACATCAGAAATGAAAAATATGATGAGTATTTCCAGCTATTGTCCATACATACACCAGCTGTATTTGCATTATGTAAACAACTTTTAAACCATAAAACATATAACTAAGTGATACTATCCTTCTAAGTAGTGCCTCGCTCTCAAAACAATTTAGTTCTATTACTAGTTTTCAGATGCATGTATTTGTGTCCTCATCATCCTCATTTAGCCAATCAGCTTAAAGAGTAAAATGGTGACTCATAAGGCTCTTTCTTACGAGTATGGAAGTGATAAACATGTTTGCTAACAAGATGAAGATAGCATGTTGTGATCTGAATTGTTCAGAACAGGATACTTTCACTGGACAAAATGTATTATTTAAGAAAAAAAGTTAGGTGCCCCATCTTTAAATCGACTTATTATCATGCTGAATAATAAAACAGTTCAAAATGCAGGTGTGTGGCACGCTGACATAGTAGAGGCCTTTGGGAGAAGCTGACTTTCCTTGCAGTATGTGCCTTTGGTTTTGGGGAGTTTTAATTCCAGTACTGAGCCTCTGATTTTTCACGGCAGATTACGGTGCGCCGCAGGGTTTTTATTTGTCAGGAAAACAACAGCTCCCATTGAAGGGAAGCAAAATGGCACAGGACAAGCACGGACACATCACGAGGGAGGTTGGTGGAGTCTGGTTTAGTCAAAGGAACCAGTTTTCATACCTACTTTAATTCTACCATGATGCACCAACACGCCCAAATAACTACGCCAGATATTGTGGCGAATCAAATCAGACATGGTTGTAACTTACATTTACTGTGGCTGTCTCATTTGGATTATAAGTGTTACCAAATGTTAATGGAGATTTGTAATTAGACAAATGTTTTTTGTACATTTTTGAAGATAGGAGAGTATGTAATTTGAGTCTAATACTAAGGATGTGCGTGATGAAAACATTTAAATTGAGTACAAATTTAACAGGCAGAAGTGCTGAGGTGTCCTTTATGTAGCTGGAAAAATGGCCATGACAACAATAATTCAATAATATCCTATTTGAGTGCCTCGGTCTTTTAATTGTTGAGTTTAGGATGTTTGTGTGACAATGCTATTGACTGTGAACATTGGCTCATCTCATGTGTTGATCTAAAAATATAATGGAGTAGACAGTTGTGGTTCAGTCCAGCTCCACCCACACTCAATTCTCTTGGGCAAGACACCGGGGTCACCTCTGTCTGCATGAGGACTGACTGGTCATACAGGGAGGGCAGTTCTCTGAGACGGCAAGAGATGGTTCTGTCTATACCACGAGTGAAGAAGAAAAATGCAGACTGATTGCAAAGTTTGGGTCAATCAATTTGGTTCAATCATTGCATGTACTGGTGTGTCCTGAACCAATACAATCCATATGTTACGTATAAATATGTGTTAAGGACAGGTGGAGTTCAGAGAGGTTGATGGCATAGATTTGCATCCAGTCTGGTTGTATTAACCCTTTAATGGTTTCTTCAACCATTTGGAGGATATTTTTATTGTCACTATATCTACGGTACTTGAAGCTTGGAACTGAAATCTACCTCATTGGGTCATCTCTGTCACTTGGTTTTAGGCACTTTTACCATCAAACTGCATATCAACCATTCGGTGGAGGCTTATAATTAAAACATATTTTTGTTATTAGTGCTCCTACATCTTACATAATCCTACGTACATCTTTGATAATCCAAATAATTTCTACTCCATTTTGACCGGAATGTGACCACAAAAGCCTCATGCTTCTGAGACAGGGCCAGCAGATCCATTTAAGAAATCCATTCTTGTATTAAAAATGTATGTCTTTGGACTCAGAGTCGAGCCACTCATTGTGTTTGCAATTAATACACAGTCCCTATAAGTATTTAATATGTTGTGTGATTACATCTGGCAACATTTTACACAGTGCAGCACAGTATCAATGACTTTATTTACAATAACCAGTTAGAAGCTAATGCAGCTCCTGGAGTTCCCTTATACAAAGCACTGATAAATATTAAGAATTGGTATAGTGTATGGACTTTCATGAATAGTTTGGAAATAAAGTTTGACCATTAGAGAATATTATTGAAAAAAATGCAATAGTTCAATAGTTTGAGTGCTGAGGCAAAGTTACGAGATGCCCTTGAAAGAATCACAGGGCTCCATCTGCTCTGTGAGGTACTTGTAGACGGGTAATGGCCGGACCAGTATGGGAATAACGGCAAACTTTGTTTTCATATATGCTTTGTAAACATATTTACCATTAGATTAGATGTAAAACACACATTCCTTCATATTCCACATTTACTGCACACAATCACACAAGTAAATATTGAATACATTGTTTTCAGTATTTCCAGTCCAGGTGCAGACCTGAATGTAGGGACTCTCCAGCCTGTATTTAAAATGTAAACTTTAGAAAGCCTCAGACGTGTTTATCCTGAGCCCTGTGCGATTCAAATAACAGTCAAATAACATCCGTACGCCATCCCTCCTCAGCATAACAAAACTGTGAAGCTCACTATCAGATGTAAACTGTTTACTCTGGCCTTAGGCTCCACTTGTGGGGATTGCATGAAAGCGGAAACAGCTACTGTGGATAATGAATTGGAGAACAAGATATAGTTGAATCCATCAATTTGTTTTTATATGTAAATCTTTCAGTTATTTCATTGCATAAATATACTCAAATTTGTTTAAAATGTCACCAAGAATATTGAGCTTATATTCAAATTAAAGAAGAAGTTACGCCATGTCCATTTGGAGCTTAAAGTTGGGGTGCTCCCCCTGACTCTCTTAGTATCCACGCCTGTGTGTGTGTGTTTGTGTGTGTGTTTGCGCACTGGAATTCACCAAGGCCATTTTAACCTTTTAACAAATGGATGTGTTTTGTTGATTTGAACTTTCTTCTGATCTGAATAAATCATACATTGGTCAAAATGCACCCATACAGAATCAACATTCAGTTTGAACACTTATAAGTTGCAGCTCAACATTTGACAAAAGCTTCTTCCAGTGTCTTGTGTTGAGCTGTGACAGCGCGGTGCGCAGCCTTTGAAAATACAAAACTACCACCAGGACAGTTAATCCTGAAGGGCGTGACTCTTCATAGCAACGGCCAAACAGTCGTGTTACGGAAAAATACGGCAAACTGCCCCAATTCAGACATGAGAGGTACATATTAACTCAGACAGGCTCATTAATGCAGCGGTGGAACATTCAGAAGTAGGGGGGAAAGAAATATTATGTATTGTTCACAATCCTGCTTGTCTTCTTGGAGCTGTTAAAAGTTATAGATACTTAAGTATAAGTATAAATTACAAAAAATATAACTTACTAAAAATATGTTTGTATTTTTAGATCGATTCAGACAATAATGGAAAATATCAATTTAATCGCCCTAATTTGCCGTAGGTAAATTTGTCCTCTGCATTTGACCCATCCTTCAATGCCATTAGGGCCCTTGTCAGGAGCGCCCGGAGACCCATACAGGGGGAGAACAGCAAACTCCACTCAGAACGGCCCTATTCCATCCGGGATTGGAATGGAGGGCCTTCTCTCTGAGAACCAAGAGCACCAGCCACTGTGCCATAGCGTAAGACATAGGTGAAATATAGTTATTTTATAGGATAGTATTATGTATATGTGTACTGTATATACAGTACAACACATTTTTAAGTGGGGCATATAAATAGAAATAATCAAAAGACCAGACTTTGAAATTGCAATACAAATGCCTCTTCAATGTCAGTTAAATAGATATACTGTATACAGTACTTGGATGGCTGCTTACAAGGTAATTTATCTTATTCTAATCTTTGAGGTACTGTACTCTTTGTAATGAACATTTTGTAGGATTTAGAAGTGTCAATGCATAACCTCAGACTTAAGCACACGTCAGCTAATAGCACTGTTTATATGTGGTCCACAAACCCACTTAATGGCCCCAGCCACACTTGTGCTACGGGGCCTGTGCACATACTGTATGCCTTTTATTTAGCATTTCTTATATATTCAGCTATTTTCATGAACACAAAGTGACGTTTTAATGACGCAAACAGTGGATATGTGTTGGTGTGTGTTTTATCACTGAAAACTATGCGACCAGTTTCACTCTGAAGAAATGTATTCTTAGAAAATTACTGGAAGTGAAAACATTCAGGGGGCAGAGATGACACATCAGAAATATACGGAATGTAGGAAAATTTGCCAGATAAAGTCATTCATATTGAAACTGGCTTCTCTGAAATGTAACTACTTCTAATTATGGAGACAAATGTGAAACACATTCTCATTGCACTTGTTTTGACACATGAAATTATTACTGATTTAAATTGCATTCAGCAGTGGGGGTTCGGTGTTGATGACTTGGAGTGGATACGTTATATCTTTATTAATAAATTAAACATAGAATAATCTTTAAATAGATTATGAATAGGACCGAAAAGTATGTATCAGCAACTTCATAGTAAATGAGTATTTTAAAGGGAATGCCAGCTACTTTTCAAAGTGTAAAGAGGGAAAGAAATATCAAGTGTCAGTTACTGTAGACCTGGCCATTCTCACCCTCACAGCTCCCTGATTGGACAAAATTCAAATCCTGGCCATTAGTCGAACTAACCTGGCAAAAGCCAGATTGATGATTGTGTAGAACTCTAACGCGTTCTCCGCGATATCAATCTGGGATTTCTCCCGGAGAATCCTTTCGGGGAAAGGAGGGGTAAGCAGCAGAATACTTGAAGCTGATTGGGCGAAGTGACGCTGTGTGCCCGCCTACCAAGGTTGCCGTCCAGAAATGTACAAAGCGCCTCTCGCTGTTCATCTTTCAAAAAAGAAATTGGAGATTCTGCTAAAACTGACTTTGCGTCCGTCCTCCTGCGTAGCCATGTTTGTTTTGCTTCGGCCCGGCACTTCTTGCTTTCGTCAAACCCGGATATCCCGCCCTAAACCCCCAGACTGGCGCGTGATTGGCTCGCACACCCAGTGGTTCGACTCGAAAAGTGTAAGCGGGAGCGGTACAAGATGTATTCTCGAGTGTTTGTGAACTCACAAATACCGCGAGAATTCAGCTTGCAGGCAAGGTTATAGTCGAACCAAAAAAGACTGGTTTCTGGTATTTCCAAGAGGAGGGAATATTTGAAATACACTACTTTTAAAAATGAATTTACATGACAGCATGTGGCCATTTGGTCAAATGGTTTTAAAATGACAAAGAAAACGTATAATGTTGCAAAGTTCCCCGACTATTACAAACTACAAATCCTGATAGTAATTTGTATTTGGACTTGTCTCCAATGTTTTTTTTCCTGGTCAGTGTCATGTTTTTTAATTATTTAATTAATTGTTTATTTGTGTTAATGAACACACTTCTCTAGATAGCAGCTTTGGGCTAGTTTGTCTGTTGTCCCAGAGTCGCACTCACAAACACAACCCTCACCAATTGTACATGCTTTCAGTGGTAGGGGAAACCGGAGCACCCGGAGGAAACCTACGCAAACACGGGGAAACTGCACACTGAAAGGCCTTCTTGCTGTGAAGAAGGCCCATATATTCTCGTCTATATTTGTCCTCTGCATTTTGACCTTAGACTGTAGATGGATAGTGCAAACCTATAGCTCATCTGTGGCTTTGTGCTCTCTATGGTCCTGGTGTTTGATATTGTCTTTGTAAATCCAGATATGAGCCATACTTTGACCAATCAGATGTCTTCATTCACAGGAGAAACAAGCATACATGTTAGTAACACGTCTGGCACTATAATGGCGTCGAAATAAATGGCCATAAAAGGAAATTGGCTCCAGCTTGCTTTTGTTTAAATCAGCTTCTTCCTCATTCTGTAAACACTATAGTGACATCAGCACTTGGTCAGTCCACTCCTTACTGTATATACCAGGGGTGGCCAACCCGCGGCTCGTGAGCCGCATGCGGCTCTTTGGCTGGTTCCGTGCGGCTCTCGGGCTTTCACTCGACAAGCGTCAAAAACGCCTCGGTGGTGGCGCTGCCTTTCATTCCATATGTAGTTCTGACCAATAGTAAAGGCCGACTTCACTCCACTATCCAGGCCACCAAAACAATCTGACGTCGGCGAACGTCAATTCTGATTGGTCAGATGCGCTGTCAATCACTCTGCAGCTGCTACCTCAGCTGTAGCAAATATCATAACAAACAACACGTTGCCTCGAACCATGACGTCCGTACGGAAAACAATTCCTTGGTCGCTGGATGAGGGCAACACCTTCCTCAGTTTGAGGAGAGGACACCAGCCTGATCTCGCTGGTTCCACCAGAAACCAGAAGGTGTTTGTGGAGCTAGCACTAAGGACGGAGCAGAATGATTCCCACAAACATGACAATGCAGAGAAAAGTTAAAAAGCTTAAAAGTGACAACCGTGAAATGAAAGATCGCAGCAGCAGAAGTAGAGGCAGACCCGAAAAGTCTGGAGGTGGTTTGACCAAATGGATTACATTTACGGACATCGGCTAACACCGGCTAACATGCTAAAACCAGCTAACAACAACTAGCATTACACCAGGAGATAAGCCAACTCTGCCTGGTGAGTGTCTGTCTTCAATCAAATGCAAAAGTATCTGGTCTTATACTGAGCATGTGTCTGTGGTTCTAAATCAGCTAAAGTGGTGTTGGTGTTATGTGTCAAATCTATATCTTTTACTAAAGACAGTTGTGTTTCTGCTGAACACTGGGTTGAAACTTGATTTTTTTTCTTGGTTAGAGATTGAAAGCATTCATTTCGGAATCATAATTGATGTTCGCTGACGTGAAATTGTTCTGGTATCGACTCGCCCGGTTAGAACCAGGGCCAAACCATTAACTACGTACTATTTAACTATGTACTACCTCCTAGATTTCTGAAGTCTGTTATGTGTAGTCTATTACCCTCATTGACACAAATAGTAAACATGTCTTTTTTATCTGGAACATTTCCAATGGCCCTGAAAAAGGCAGTCATTAGGCCCCTCCTAAAAAAGAGCAGTTTGGATGCTGCGGTACTTGAAAATTACCGTCCCATCTCAAATCTGCCTTTCATGGGAAAAATTCTTGAAAAAGTTGCCTACCAACAACTTACTGAATTTTTAATATCTAATGACTCATTTGACATGTTTCAGTCTGGCTTTAGACCACACCACAGTACTGAGACCGCTCTAGTCAAGGTAACAAATGATATTCGGCTTAACACTGATGCAGGAAAAGTCTCTGTTTTAGTCATGTTAGATCTGAGTGCCGCTTTCGACACCGTTGACCATGAGATTCTCATGCAGAGACTGGAGGACTGGGTTGGTGTTGCTGGTACCGCCCTAAGCTGGTTTAGGTCCTATCTAGAAGAAAGGAAGTATTGTGTGGAGATTGGAAACTATGTCTCAGATAATATGGCCCTGACCTGCGGAGTGCCACAGGGGTCGATTCTGGGACCTCTCCTGTTCAATATTTACATGCTGCCATTAGGTCAGTTAATTCAAAGTATGAAAGTGTCCTACCACAATTACGCTGATGACACTCAGATCTATGTCTCACTGACTGCAGGAGAGCATGGGCCGGTGGACTCACTCCTTCGCTGTATCCAGCGGATCAGTGAGTGGATGCAATGCAATTTTCTCCAGCTAAATGCGGACAAAACCGAAATGATTGTCTTTGGTCCCGAGAAACAAAGAGAGACCGTCATTTGTCACCTTCAGTCTCTCTCCCTAAGGCCCTTAAATAAGGTCAGAAATCTGGGAGTAATAATGGACTCTGACTTAAACTTCAATAGCCACATTGGATCGCTAACATCAGCAGCTTTTTATCATCTGAAAAATATTGCCAAAATTAAAAATATTGTGTCCAGGGCAGACTTGGAGATTCTTATCCATTCTTTTGTTTCCAGTAGGCTGGATTACTGCAATGGCCTGCTCACAGGTATCTCCAAACATGCAGTAAGACAGTTGCAGTATATTCAAAATGCTGCAGCCCGAGTCCTGACTAGAACCAGGAAGTACGACCACATTAGTCCGGTCCTCAGGTCTCTGCACTGGCTTCCCGTGGCCCAGAGAATAGACTTTAAAGCAGCTCTCCTGGTGTACAAGTCTCTCCATGGCCTTGCACCAAAGTACATCCATGATATGCTAGTCCCATATGAACCAGCCCGGACTCTGAGGAGCGCAGGGACGGGACTCCTGTTAGTGCCCAGAGTCAGGACTAGACAGGGGGAGGCTGCTTTTCAGATTTATGCAGCTGGAGTCTGGAACGGTCTTCCTGAGGATGTGAGACTGGCTGCCTCTCTGTCAATGTTCAAATCCATGTTAAAGACTTTTCTTTTTTCCCGTGCATACAACTAGAGAATTTTATCTTTTTAACACACCTTGTTATTTATTGTTGTAACTTTTTGTGTTTTTAACTATTTTATTGTTTTTAATTACTTGTGTGATTTTTATGTTTTTAAATTACTTATGTGATTTTAATGCTTTTTAATTACATATGTGTTTTTAATTGTATTTTAATGGTGATGATTTGTGCATTGTGTGGTGTGGACTGTGAGGCGCTTTGTGTTGCCCTGTGCAGGAAAAGCGCCCTATAAATAAAGATTGATTGATTGATTAATAAAAAGTACCGGGGAGCGGTTGAAGCGAGCGGTGGAAGCGCCCGCAAACCAGGGAGAGTCGAGTCCAGCCCTTTAGTACTGTACGAGTCAATTTCTGTCATTATCATGTTGATGACATTTACAATAAATCTGTCTGAGCAGAGCACACCTCTCTGCTCAGACAGATTGCATGTGTGTGCGCGTGTCTGCTCGTGTGCGTACAGTACGTGCGCGTGTGCGTGCGTGTGTAAGGGTTGGGGTGATGTTTATGTAGTGCACATTTGTATGATGTGGCTCTTTGCTGTAACACAGTAAAAAAAATTGGCTCTTAGTCTCTGACTGGTTGGCCACCCCTGGTATATACGGTCTGTGATTTTGACCCATTCTTCACTGCCACTGAGCCAATGCATCTATCTATCAGGAGCACCAGAGCACATAGACCCACCTGGTCCTCCAGAGCATGATGCATGTTTTGGGTGGATGGGTGTGAACAAAAGTTCCAACAGAAAAGAGCCCAGATCCAGAGAGAAGGGAGTGCAGTTTTAGAAGTTCCCCCACGTATCTCCTCATTAGTCATGTATTTTGAAATCGTTTTCTTGGGGAGTTGAGTAACAAACTGTGACCAAACTTGACCACAGCTGTGATCTATGTTCAGTCAGTTATATAAAACAGACGGAATTATGGCTCGCTTCAATCACAGCTCTCAGTATTAAAGTCAGATCGCCTGGTGTTACCAACAGTGAATCAAAACACTGACTGATTGTCCTTCCGTTTCCTGGGCACCACCATCACCCAGGACCTCAAGTGGGAGCCGACCATCAGCTCCCTCATCAAGAAGGCCCAGCAGAGGATGTACTTCCTGCGGCAGCTCAGGAAAGCCAAGCTGCCTGCACAGATGTTGGTGCAGTCCTACACGGCCATCATCGAGTCCATCCTCACCTCCTCCGTCACCGTGTGGTTCGCTGGAGCCACAGTCAGGGACAAACAGAGACTACAGCGCATTGTGCGCTCTGCAGAGGAAGTGATCGGCCGCAGCCTTCCATCGCTGCAGGACCTGTACGTCGCCCGAGCTCGAGGCCGGGCTGGTCGTATCACAGCCGACCCCTCTCACCCTGCACATGGACTATTCCAACCACTCCCCTCAGGCAGGAGGCTGCGGTCCATCAGGACTAGAACCTCCCGCCACAAGAACAGTTTCTTCCCCTCTGCTGTTGGACTCTTGAACACTTCTTAACCTGTCCCCCCGCCCTTTATAAAGTCACTTTACTGCCCATCATACGTCACTTTACTTCACTGTACTGCTGTCACCTTACATTGTGTGTACCATGTGCACTTGTATATTGTAAATAGTAACTGTAACTCTATTTTAAATTTAAATTTATTCTTTAGAAGTGTTTTTTATTCTTATTTTTATTATCTCTTTTTGACTGTTGCACTGAGCCAAAGCAATTTCCTAGTCTGTGACCTCCTGTTACTTACTGTACGTGGCAATAAAAAATGATTCTGATTCTGATTATTGTGAAACGTATTCTTTTTTCATAACAATCGGTTTGGATTAGGGAGAGTCTGTGTCATTGGGGAAGAAGAAATATATTACATTGTTGGTGTATTTATAGTGTATGCTTAGTTAGTTACTAATTACTGAAGGTCCCCTGTGTTATATGTCAGATATCACTGCTATTTGTCCCTTGAGATATGCCATTGCCTCGAATTAACAACATTATGACATGAAACACACATTGAGGATGTCTGTTCTATTGTGACTGGTGATATCTTTTACTTTCAAAATTTAACTTTTAAGAAGACACCATGGACAGCACAAAGAGGAAATCAGTGACGTCGCCCGGCATGGCGCAGCCGGGGCCCCACCCTGGAGCCAAGCCTGGGGTCGGGGCTCGTATGCGAGCGCCTGGTGGCCGGGCCTTAGCCCACGGGGCCCGGCCGGGCTCAGCCCAAATGGACGACGTGGGCAGTCCCTCCTGTGGGCCCACCACCCGCAGAGGGGTTCGTGGTGGCGAAGCGGTGCAGAGAGGACTGGGCAGCGGTCGAAGGCGGAGACCTCGGCGACCCAGTCTGCACACACAACAGCTGGCTCTTGGGACGTGGAACGTCACCTCACTGGGGGGGAAGGAGCCCGAGCTTGTGGGGGAGGTTGAGCGATACCGACTAGAGATAGTCGGCCTCACCTCCACACACAGCTTGGGCTCTGGAACCCAACTCCTTGAGAGTTGGGTTCCACTTTTCTGGAGTTTCCCGCGGGGAGAGGCGGCGAGCTGGGGTGGCCATTCTCATTGCCCCCCATCTCAGCCGCCATGTGTTGGAGTTCTCCCCGGTGAATGAGAGGGTCGCGTCCCTCCGCCTCCGGGTGGGGACAAGTCTCTCATTGTTGTGACGGCCTACGGGCCTAACGGCAGTGCAGAGTACCCGGCCTTCTTGGAGTCCTTGGGAGGGGTACTGGACGGTGCACCGCCCGGGGACTCCGTTATTCTCCTGGGGGACTTCAACGCCCATGTGGGAAACGCCAGTGACACTTGGAGAGGGGTGATCGGGAAGAGCGGCCCCCCTGATCTGAACCCGAGCGGTGTTCAGTTGTTGGACTTCTGTGCTAGTCACAGTTTGTCCATCACGAAAACCATGTTCGAGCACAAGGGTGTCCACCAGTGCACGTGGCACCAGGACACCCTAGGCCGGAGGTCGATGATCGACTTTGTTGTCGTATCATCTGACCTTCGACCGCGTGTCTCGGACACTCGGGTAAAGAGAGGGGCGGAGCTGTCAACCGATCATCACCTGGTCGTGAGTTGGATCCGCTGGCAGGGGAAGAAGCCGGTCAGACCTGGCAGACCCAAGCGTATAGTGAGGGTCTGCTGGGAACGTCTCGCTGAGCCCCCTGTCAGACGGACTTTCAACTCACACCTCCGGGAGAGTTTCTCCCAGGTCCCGGCGGAGGAGGGGGACGTGGAGTCCGAGTGGACCATGTTCTCTGCCTCAATCGCCGATGCGGCGGCTCGTAGCTGTGGTCGCAAGGTCTCTGGTGCTGGTCCCGGCGGCAATCCCCGAACCCGGTGGTGGACACCGGCAGTAAGGGATGCTGTCAGGCTGAAGAAGGAGTCCTATCGAGCCATGATGGTTCGGGGGACTCCTGAGGCAGCTGTCCAGTACCGGCAGACCAAGCGTGCCGTGGCCCGGGCTGTTGCAGAGGCAAAAACCCGGGACTGGGAGGAGTTCGGAGAGTCCATGGAGCATGACTATCGGTCGGCCTCGAAGAGATTCTGGCAAACCATCCGGCGCCTCAAGAGGGGGAAGCAGTTCTTTGCCAGCACCATGTACGGTGCGGGTGGAGAGCTGCTGACCTCGACTGGAGATATTGTCGGGCGGTGGAAGGAATACTTTGAGGTTCTCGTCAATCCCCCCGTCACGTCCTCTGTTACAGAGGCAGAGGCTGAGGATGTTGGGGCGGATACATCCATCTCCCTGGCTGAGGTCACCAAGGTGGTTGGTAGCCTCCATGGTGGCAAGGCTCCGGGTGTGGATGAGATCCGCCCTGATTATCTAAAGTCTCTGGATGTTGTAGGACTGTCTTGGCTGACACGTCTCTGCAACATCGCGTGGCGATCGGGGGCAGTGCCAAGGGAGTGGCAGACCGGGGTGGTGGTCCCTCTCTACAAGAAGGGGGACCGGAGGGTGTGTTCCAATTATCGTGGGATCACACTCCTCAGCCTCCCCGGTAAGGTCTACTCCAAGGTACTGGAGAGGAGGCTACGGCCGATGGTCGAATCTCGGATCCAGGAGGGGCAGTGTGGTTTTCGTCCCGGTCGCGGAACACTGGACCAGCTCTATACTCTCCATCGGATACTCGAGGGTTCATGGGAGTTCGCCCAACCTGTCCACATGTGCTTTGTGGATTTGGAGAAGGCGTTCAACTGTGTTGCCCGGGGTGTCCTTTGGGGGGTTCTCCGGGAGTACGGGGTCGGGGGTCCTCTGTTGAGGGCCATCCGATCCCTGTATGACCGGAGCCAAAGCTGTGTTCGCATTGCCGGCATAAGTCAGACCTGTTCCCGGTGAATGTTGGCCTCCGACAGGGCTGCCCTTTGTCACCGGTTCTGTTCACTGTATTTATGGACAGAATATCTAGGCGCAGCCAGGGGTTGGAGGGGGTCCGGTTGGGAGACCACAGGATTTCATCTCTGCTGTTTGCGGACGATGTTGTCCTGTTGGCTCCAACGAACCAGGACCTGCAGCATGCACTGGGGCGGTTTGCAGCCGAGTGTGAAGCCGCTGGGATGAGAATCAGCACCTCCAAATCCGAGGCCATGGTGCTCGACCGGAAAAAGGTGCCTTGCCCTCTGCAGGTGGGTGGAGAGGTCCTTCCTGAGTTCAAGTATCTCGGGGTCTTGTTCACGAGTGAGGGAAGGATGGAGCGTGAGATTGACAGGCGGATCGGTGCAGCGTGCGCAGTGATGCGGTCGCTGTATCGGACCGTTGTGGTAAAGAGGGAGCTGAGCTGAAAGGCAAAGCTCTCGATTTACCGGTCAATCTTCGTTCCCTCCCTCACCTATGGTCATAAGCTTTGGGTAATGACCGAAAGAACGAGATCGCGGATACAAGCGGTCGAAATGAGCTTCCTCCGCAGAGTGGCTGGGCGCTCCCTTAGAGATAGGGTGAGGAGCTCGGCCACACGGGAGGAGCTCGGAGTAGAGCCGCTGCTTCTCCACGTCGAGAGGAACCAGTTGAGGTGGCTCGGGCATCTGTTCCGGATGCCTCCTGGACGCCTCCCTGGGGAGGTGTTCCGGGCACGTCCCATCGGGAGGAGGCCCCGCGGAAGACCTAGGACACGCTGGAGGGACTATGTCTCTCAGCTGGCCTGGGAACGCCTTGGGGTCCCCCCGGACGAGCTGGAGGAAGGGTGTGTGGATAGGGAAGTCTGGGCGTCTCTGCTTAGACTGCTGCCCCCGCGACCCGGCAACGAATAAAGCAGAAGAAAATGGATGGATGGATGGGTTAACTTTGAAGGCATTTCTTTTAGCTGCTACACCTCAGTGAGTAAGCATGAATTGTTGATGTGCTTTTCCTCTTAGAAGAAACAGACATAGTTCACTTTAATCATGGTATACTGCCAGAGTGAAAGCATCTCTATGAACAGAAGAACAAGAAAGACACAAAGCACCTTTAGTAATATGAGCTCGAGTATGAAAAGGTTATGAGTCTCTAATGAGATTCCAATCTGACAGCAGACAAATTAGTTTTCTATTTACCGCCACAATTGTCCCTTTAACATTGGAGAAATGTGACGTCCAAGACCACCTGTTGCCCAGAACCGTACCTAAGAATTAAAGGCAATCTGCTATTTTACCATATTAAATATGAAGCGTGTGACTTTAATGGACAATTAAAGATTATTAAATGAGTAAATCTGGGAGCTGGATCATAGGGCAGTTTCTTCATAACCAGAAATAATCTGAATTGTGCTACATACATTTTCTAATCTCTCATTATTACATTTCCTCTCACTAAAATTCAATACTGTCTGTTAATCTGTTTATTCCTAATCTCCTATATTTCCAGTGGCATTACATGATCAGTTGTTCTTGCAAAGATATATTTGATGTACTGTATGTCATAAACTATTACACTATTACTATTACAATAGGACAGACCCACTCTAAAATCATGTTAAATACCCGCTCACAACATATTTGAGTTATTTATATTTGACTCTGATCACCTCGTTTGGAAACAACACAATCAAACTGGAATACACACTGTAATTTAGCATAATAATTCACTTTCTCATTCATGTCAATCATTAGTAAAATAATTTCCACATAAACGTATATAATGAATAGCTCAACTAAACTACAAATTTGTTTTAAATGATGAAGAGTATTTAAATGTGAAAAGCCTCCCCATGGTTCTTGTTGCATCACAAAGTTTCCAACTGTTTCACTTTCTGCTTAAATTAATAGTTCTCTCAACTTGAAGGTGGAAACTTGTTTTGTTGTGTGATAGTATTTCCATTTTCATTATATGACTAGGATGCTCTTTGTGCAATAAAATACTGAAGGATCCCAAAGAAGGTCTCCAAAGTAAACATGCAATAAATGCCACATAATTTTGAAATGTATTCTTTAATTTAAAAGAACAAACTTTTTGGTATGAACATGTACACACAACAAGAGTGGATGCTTTTTGTTTGCAGTAAAGGATGAATTCATTTTCCATTTTAAAAAAAAAAACAAAGAAAGAAAATACAAAACCAGACAAAACTAACTTCCTTTCGTCAGTACAGCGTGACATTGGAAAATCTATTTCAGTACAAAAACTATGAAGTTATTTGTTCTTGATAAGAATCACTCATGTTACTTTTTGAATTCACCAATTTGTTAACAGGTGCAAATGTCAGGATATGCCAATTGATTCATGTAATGTGACAGTTTACAGTGTGTTGTATCTATTCTAGTCATTGATGGATAAATAGCATAATCTCTTGATTCATTTAGTGAAGTTCCAAGTCTCTGGAACGTAAAATCAAAAGTGTCGCAACTTGTCATGATGAATATTGTTCCCTCATAAACAGCCTTTTTCAGGGTTAGTTTAAGGCTCTCCTAGGGGATCTCTCTTTGGGCACTAACCACAGACCGTCTATAGATACTAACTCGCTTAGACACTCAAATCACTCATTTACACTTTCTTGACATTTCCACATATCAGAGAAAAAAAAAAAAAAAAAAATCAAGCTATGTTTTGCTGCTACACGCTTGTCTTGCCACCACTTTTTTATGGATTCAGCCTGACAGGTCCAGATGTTATCAGAAACTAAAATCTAACCGTTTATAATGTAGGTCAGGATATATAATATATATTTGCGTATACGGCTGTGGCCCGGTGCATCAAGTTCAAATTTTTACTGAGCAGCAGCGGCGGCAGCTAAGCGCTCTCGTTTCTCCTGCTCAGCCTTCTCTCTCGTCTCCTTCTCCCTCTGGATGAGCTGCACCCTCTCGGCCTCCCAGCCCTGGAGCTGCTGCTGGTACTGCCCCAGGTCCTGAACCTCTGCGGCAGACAGCTCCTTCTGGGCCAGAGCGCTCACTAAAGACTGAAATGAAGCGGCCTCAACTTTATTCATGGACTCCAACTGGCTTCTTAACTCCTGTAGACAGAAGGAAAAACAGTTATTCTTTGGTTGTGTATAATCACATCAATACACTAACAACAGCACAAGATAATTAACTGAAAATGACAATGATGATGAACCTACAGTACATAGAATACACAAATATAATAGGTCATGAGGGTATGGACACTTATTGCATTCACTTGAATAAAATAGGGTTTTTTCTGAATAGATTATCTTATTTTAAGCGGTACTTGCTTCTATGCACATTTGTATTAGATAAAATGTTTAATACCAGGTAGAAAGAGACAAGTCTTCGGTTTTTATGTGTAGTGGCCAACCTGTACCTTTGTTTTATTTATTTATTTATTTGAATGGGACAGTGCATGTCAATGAACAGACATTAAAAACATGAATGTAAACATGCCAGATTATAGCCAAAGGCTAATTTCCATCTGTAGTCCCATAGGGTCAGGGTCACACGGGTCAAATGCAGCAACATTAACAGAAACAAGAGGAAAATGTCAAACAAACAAACAGAAAAAAATAAAAAAATAAAAAATAAACACCTTGCATTCTGCTTCAGACCACACTTAAGTAATCCACCAAAGTTAGAGTCCACATCTTTGCACACACACAACAATTGCACGCATCAGATTATTACACACATATCGTTATTACACACATCTCATTATTGCACATATTCCGTTGTTACACACATCTAATACACACATCAGATTATTACACACATCTCAGTATTGCACACATCTCAGTATTGCACACATCTCAGTATTGCACACATCTCATTATTGCACACATCCCGTTACACACATCTCATTATTGCACACATCCCGTTATTTTACACACCCCATTACTGCATAACATCCTTGCATTACAGTCAACCAAAACTACACATGTCCTATTTGCAAACAAACCCTATCGCATGTTCCCCAACATTATTAATGGTTGCATGTTTGAGACGACCTAAACCACTCCTTTAGGAGACTTTTAAACTTTTGCCACTGAGATGTGCCCAAACACCGGTCGCTATGGCTGACGCGCTTCAGATGGCCATTGTGTCAGCTTTAACCATTGAATGCATAAGTCCACAGATGTTCATTGTATAATAAAAATCAATGTTTATTTATGCATATTGCAAGATAACAAAACCAAAAACCATTAGCCCCTACTGGGTTGCACACCTGCATGGCTCATTAAAGAGCCTATTTATGCTAGACCTGCTCCCCCACAGACATAACACACAGGCGCCCCCACAGGCCAATCATTGCACATGTTTGGCTCTTACATCATGTGTATATATATTTCTGTATGTGTTTTTGAGCTGTTTTTTACTGTCTCTATAGCACTTTAGTAAGCCATGGCTGTTTTAAATGTGCTCTACAAATAAAGATTTGATTGACTGATTGAATGTAGAGAAGATATTTAGATTATTGGAAGAACCACTCATCAATGGTTGATCTATACATGCATTATAATAAGTACAATCCTAAAAGCAAATACTTTTTTAAAATTTTCCTATAGAGTTGATGTTCACTTATCTTTTACTGTGTGCTCCTCATTCCTACAGTTCTGTAACTGGTGATGCAACACTGAAATTTCCCCGAATAGAGGATCTCTATCTTAATCAAACTTATTACATACAAGTGAGTGCAATATGCTTCTGTAAAAATCAGAATATTTCAAAGCATCTCTTCAATGTCCATTATTAGAACCATAGTTTCCATAGTTTGACACTGACCTTGAATCTGGCGACATACTCTGGTAACTTTGCACGTTCTGCTTCATCATCTTCATCCACCGTCTCACCCTTCTTCTCCTCTTCCACCTCAGAGTCTTCCCCAGAGGACTCCGACTCGGCAGACAGGTCATCCAGCACAGCACTCATGAGGTCCAACTAGAGACAAGAAGAATGAATTAGAATATAATATTGATACATGTATTAAATTATTTATATGTCATTATTTGCTACGAGGAGAATGGTAAACAGTCTCATACATCATCTGTTTATGATCCAGAACATGCTATCTATACAGAAAGGTAAACACTTTGATTTGACTACTGAACTTTTAAATTTGTATGTATATTTATTTTATTAGCGAGAATATCTCAATTAAATAATTATTAGCCAAAACAATTATCAAACTGGAAAAAAAAAAGTATATATTTATTTCCCCGTTTGACCTTTGCCACAAACCAGATGACTCAAGGATCGGCTGTGTAGACAACAAAATGCCCAAAACATAATTAACTATAAGAATTCAAAGTCAAATTAAATGTTATTTTGCCTGGTTTCCAATCTCCAAACACATTTTTCTCGTGTTGCATGAAGTGAATCTGCTGCATTCCTTATAATCTGGGATCTAGACAGCAACCCAGATTAACTCCATCCATACATTTTCTTCCCTTTTGGCCATGTCTGGGTTGGGGGCAATCAGCTGCAACTCAATTCACAGAGCACCAGCCCCTCACTGATGCCCCTGCAGGTGGTGAGTCCACAGGAGGATGGCTTCACTGTCGGTGAGAGCAAAGCCTTGATCTTTCAGGCAAAGTTCCCAAGGACACAATAACAGCAGACATAAGTGGGAGTCAGTGGCGAAGGTCTCGTTGAGGAATCGAACCCACAACCTTCAGGCTCAAAGGCCAATGCTCTCCCATCTGAGCCACTGTGGCCCCCAACTCCATATGCCCATCTATAATCTAAATGTGTTCCTTATCCCATTCACAAGATTTACTGAAAATGTCGCAAGAATCCGGTCATAACTTTTTCAGTTGTCGTTGACCAAGAAACTAACAAACTCGTATGAAAACAAAGCCCCTGGCGGATCTGGCATGTGCCCAATGACAAAAGAGTCTGAAGATGTGAAGTGACAGGTCGTCTGTTTTCCACACAGGTCAGATTACCGCTGACTGCAGGCTACGGACTGCGCCTCTATCTCAGATGTAATATTTCCTGCCGCCGCACACTATTTGCTTCATTGCGGTTATTGCGGCGGCCTCATCTGACAAAGCCACTTTTGCCCCTGTTCCTTTGATTCTTCCAGGCGTCTCTCATGTTATAGGCTCTTTAAAATCTCATTACAGGTGGACAAAGCTCAATTACGGAACAGGACAAAACACAATTCATATAATCATACCCCTGGGTGTCCATACATGTAAAAATACCACTAATATGACAACAAGCACACGCTATTTAAGAAGACAGAACAATTATGTGATGCCAATGACGCAAATGCCCAGTTCAATATGTCCTCTTATGTTGATGCCAGGACAGGTTACAGAGGCGAAGGGCAAAATGCAGCAGGTGAAGTTTCAGTATCTTAAACTAAAGCGTAATTCCCTAAATGTTCAATAATCCTAAAATTTACATAAAGATTTGTTATTGTTTTTATTGTCCCGACCCTGCATTTTTACTATAAGAAAGATAACCCCTCCACAGGTCTGCCCTATAACTTGGTCTGATGGCATTACTTACTTGTCTCAATGAAGAAACTTATGAGGATTTTTTTAAATATTCTATTCAGGGGCAGACAACACGGATTGTAAAGCTGTTTGGACTGTTTTCAGGCGGTTCCGAGCTTTAAAATGAAGTACATGTCCCTATTTCTTCGGCGACAGTGGCTCAGTTGGTAGAGCATTGGCCTTTGAGCCCGAGGGTCGTGGGTTTGAGCCCACCACAAGACCTTCTCCACCGACTCCCTCTGCTGTCGTTGTGTCCTTGGGCAAGACATTTAACCCACTTTGCCTATAAGGAGCGTGGAAGTGATGTTCGCTGCTTACCTTGATGTGTATATGTATCAAACTGAAATTTCCCCATTGTGGGACGAAAATAAAGATTCTTCTTCTTCTTCTTCTATTGATTCATGTTTGAATGATAGTCACCTGAATGAACAGGCTTTGCACCGTGGCATGTTGCACTTTATTTCTTACCCTGGGTTTTTACTATGGAGTCCTGACTAAGCACTTTTTGACCACTTTTACCTTATTTTCTTTAGATAGCCGTTGTGTTTTTATTGTCATTTGAGTAAATGTGATTTTATGAACATTTTTTGTATAGTTGCTGTTATAGAAATCTTTTAGTTAAACAATGTGAATTAACACCAAATAGTTATAAGTGTAAGTTATTAACTAATAGTCAACTCTGGATTCAAATACAGGCCATAATGCTCTGTTGGCAGCAGGTCAGCTGATAGATGGAGACGTGCTGCATCATGTCTTTGACCTCATCTGGGTCATAGAACAATATGTTCAGGTCAAAAGCAGATTATTACATATATCAGAGTTGTATCAGCGTTAGGACGCGTAAAGAGAAGCCTTGAGCAACACGTATCAATGATGACTTATCTATGTAATATCTAGAGTAGATATGTGTTTGTTTACTCTGGTCTATTTAATGTCCAGTCATTTCCTCAATCGGGGCAGTTGGTTTCAGACGGCTGCCCGGTGGTATTGGTATAGGTTCTGTTATTCATTGTAATTGAGCACATTTACTAATGAATAAACTCACACTTTGATGGTTTTATAGCTCTGGGTTGTTTACATTATTTTACTCTCGGTATGTGCAAAATTTCCACAACATTGCCAAGTCTATCTCTTTTTAACTGCAAAAAGAATCTACCCACAGGTACAAATAAAGTCACCTTGAACCTTGATGTTTATTTTCACACCAGCTATATTTGCGTCATACAGAATTTTGTGACACAATCACAAAGAAGTAACATGTTGAAGTTAAAACAGGATGCACTGTGAACTTGTGTTTATGTGTCATAAAATGGCAAAGAGGGGCACACTTTGGACATGCCTGTTCTAGACAAACCAATAACATACTTCTGACTGGTTTTTATCACTGCTTTATCTACATTTGTGGCACCACTGACAATACATCATGTGATATCAAGACACTACTGCCTTAAAGTGACCAAACTTGTGGTGAATGTCTTTAGAAGACATAAAACCACTTGTGTATTGAGTCAAAGCTTAGTTCTTACCGAGTCTTTAGTCAGTCTTGTGTCTCCAGTCCCAGCAGACACCTTCTCCATCACGTCCAGTGCTCTGTCCAAGTATCCGTGAGCCCAGTGCAGCGGCAAACCTTTAAACACTGCATGGATCCCCTCCTGCATCTCCACTTTTCCTGCACATAAAGAAACTATTTACTCTTGGCAGATTTGATCAGCATTCTCTTGGTTTTAGGGGTGCAAGAAATCTATGTATAATATCAATACAATGCATATCAGTTAATGTTTCAATGACGAAGAATAACAGACCACTAATCTTTACTGACTAATTCTTACGGTCAGAAAGAATTAGTCCTGATCGTAAGGACCCCCCACTCCCACTCCCTCTCCCTCTCCCTCTCCCTATCAGGGATTGGCACAGCAGTGCATAAAGTTAAATATTTGTGTAAAAACTCACCGAGGAGGACATTCCCCATGAACTGTGCACAGAGGCCACTGCTGCTGCTGCTGCTGCTGCTGCTGCTGCTGCTGCTGCTGAGGCCGCAGATGAGTAAAGATGCTCCCAGGGCTCGCTCTTCAGACACCTTAAACAACAGAGCTATGTTTAAGTCAAGTCAAGGCTGTATATAGATGCACAATGCTAACCCGCTAGCTCAATGAAGGCCAATGCGGAAGTGCTCATGGACCAAGTTTCGCTCCAACTGACTCTTGCTCCTATTGACTTACATTGAAAAGTCTTTTGAACTGTAACCAGCCACACCAGTTCTCACATGCTCTTAGAATAATCAATGACCCTTCTGGCCACCCTGGAAAAGCCAAGTTGCAGCTTCTTCCCTCTGCCAAAAGATACGTTTGTTGAGATGCAGGACATCTCGTTTTGCTAACAGCTTCTTTCCACAAGCTGTTAATTTCCTTTGTATGTTTTATAACAAACGGCTACTTTTACTGATGTAAAGCCATTATGAAAAACTCACATTGAGTAATAGATCAATAGATGTATGTAATGCATCAATGTAATCATTACAAATGAAACCTGCCATGTACTTTTTACTGCAAATCACCAGTACGATGGCACATTAAAACCCCAACCAGAGAGAAGTGTAATCAGAACGTGGCAGGCTGCTCTGATGATGTGGCAGTACATCAAACTGACAAATACAAAGTCTACAAAACATGCAGGTTTTTAATTGGAACAAAATGCATTCATCAAGAACACCTTGCACACTGTCGAAAGTACAGCCTTATCTGAAATCCTTCTGAATCATGCCTTCAGTCAGAGCCCCAGGATGGAAGATAAGATGATTATCCAGGGCAATAAAAAGGACAAATCTAAACTACAGTACTGTAGATATTTCTGAACAATAGGAGTTTATTGTTTGGATTGAACCAATGCTGTACCAAATATAAAGCCTATGTATTATATTAAATCCCATTATCATCAATACCAATAAGTAATATCAGAGTTTGACATGCCTGATTTAAACTATACAAGAATACCCAATCAAATAATCACTTCTGAATCAACCAAAATAAATAATAATATTGACGTATTCTTGATTATCAATTCACCTCAGCAAAACTACTCCACACCATACACAGTAAAACCTGCTGCCCCTGAACCACATACTGTATATGCTGCTTTTTCCTCTCCTGAAATTCCTTTCGTGTTGCATATCTCTCAGGGCGCCTCACACACATTTCACTTGTACCTGTTCTGTCAGGAATTAAAACCTTACATCACGCTGAAGAAAAACACATTGCTGTCCATTTTTCCACTGACATGTTTAAACATTCCGCTGACAGATAGAAACGAGTTCCAATTTGAACAAAGAACACATTTTTGAATGTGAATGGCTTTATCTATAGTTTAAGTGATTATCAAAGTTGTATCCCTACTACACTAAAGTTAAATGTTAGCTAACCCTAACCCTAATGTTAGCTTTGCCTAGAATGTTCCACGACTAAATCATTATACTTAGTTCATTACATATGGACAAGCAGGTGGCTCCATCATAAGTGTTTTTTTGTAATGAAAGAAAAGAAGAACCCATGCTGCTGACCTCATCTCTGAAGTATGAGTATAAGTATGCATTTTTTCCCATTTGTGGACAAATAACCACTTTCAAATACAGAAGAGGAGTACATTCAATACAATACTTCCTACTGTACTTCCAAACAGAAAAGGCAACGTAAATATAAAATGTACTCAAAATGAAACAACAGTAAGAAACGTGGGTGGTCAGGCTGCACAATTTTGACATTTTTCTGACCCACATTGCAAATCTGTTTTAGTATATCATGTCATAAGAGTAGGATTGTGTTTGGAGTGAATAGATCCATTTCAAGTGTTGCATTTGAAAAACACAATTGTCATTCTCCACAAAACAGGATTTTTCTGCCAATAATAATTTCTGTGAATGCACAGCAAAAATGATTACAATTATTTTCAGATAAACTTGAATACATTTTATTATACAGCTTCAAATCAAGCTCAGTATTAGCTTATCTTTTGTTTGCATGAGACTTGATAATAAGTGATCCGCTTTGCAATTTGTGAGTACTAAAATTGCGATTAACCGTGCAGCCCCAGTGGATGAATGAACGAACGAATGATCAATCGCACCTTGAGTTGTGGTCTGGTTGCCAGGTAGTGTCCCAGAGCGTACAAAGACAGGAGCTGAGTGGAGGGGAGTTCAAAGGCCTCCTGGACCATCACCTCCTCGACGATCGCACACGCACCTGTACAAACATGTCATTACTCATTTGTTTTATTAGCAGTGATGTTGACTAAACTAACAGACCATGACATTCCCCAATGATTTCACAACAGTAATTATGTGGTTGAATAATTATATCATGCAAAAAGAGGCGGTGTATGCATTGACAAAATAGCTGCATGTTGAATATACATTATATACAGTAGTGGCCATTGTGATAGCAGGCCAAACATCCAGGTGTTTCATAACCTCTGCGCAGCGCAAACAAGAGGAAGTGTTTGAAACCCGATCTAACCTGGACAAACAGTCTGTTCCAATGCACATTTTGGGCTCGAGAAGAATGCGTTCTGAACATACTGCGGTTGTTCCTGCTTCCGCCCCACCATATACAATAGACTTACTTTTATAGTCCGAATCTTTAAGGAACGAGTCGATTAGCAGGTTGAAGGTGAAGCTGTCTGGGAATATGCCATACTGGACCTACAGAGATAAAAAACTAAGCATCAATGACAACACATATCTAATCAATTCAATGTATTCTTGTATAGCCCTAAATCACAACAGTAGTTATCTCAGAGGACTTTACAAAACCGATGAATTTGCCAACACAGATCAGAGAAACAACAGTTCAAACACAAGAAATGCATGGATAAAAAAAACACATGCTGCCGTTAGGTCAGTTAATACGCAGAAACAAAGTTTCCTATCATAACTATGCAGACGACACTCAGATCTACTGTATGTCTCACTGACTGCAGGAGAACATGGACCAGTGGACTCACTCCTTCACTGTATCCAACAGATCAGTGAGTGGATGCAAAACAACTTCCTTCAGCTAAACGCAGACAAAACTGAAATGATTGTCTTTGGTCCCCAGAAACAAAGAGAGAGCGTCATCTGTCACCTACAGTCTCTCTCCCTAAAACCTTCAAACAAGGTCAGAAATCTGTTTAGCTGTGCATACAACTGAGGGATTTTATATTTTTATCTTTCTTTTTAATGTTCTGTGATTATTTATGATTTTAATGCTTTCTTGTTTTGTTCAGCAATTTGAATTGCCTTGTGTATGAATTGTGCTATATAAATAAACTTGCCTTGCCATAAAGCCATTGATCCATATGAAGCAGATGACCCTTATTTATGCAATACACCGGGGCAAATGTATGTGGATTCGCTACATGCATGTCACCCATAATGCTTGTCGGCATTGATGGGGATAGCAGGCATAGATTCGGTGATAATAGAAGAGCATAAAGACGTATTGTCGTTAGAGCAGAGTTTTTCCTGTCCTCTGTAGATCTTTCAGTCTTGTGTAAAATAGTAGTTCTGGGTTGAGTTTTTGACTGCTAGGAGCAATTAAGAGCACAGCCATATTAGTGTTTCCCCCTTATTCTATGGCAGTTATTTTACTCAGAAACACACAACGTTGGTGATGAATCTTTCTTCTAGCTTGCCTCCTGCTACTATCCCGCGAGGCACAAATAATTATAGTATTGAGCAAGTAGCAAATATGGACAATTCCAGATACTATAGTGGCATACATTAGTGATTCATTCCATATACGATGGTGGTAAGCAACTAATGAAACTACAGCTGCCCTGTGACAGACTGGCAGAAGCAAGGCTGACATTCGTAGCCATCGGTTCTATGACCAACACCGTTAACTCGCACCCCAGACTCTCACACCTGGCCAATGAGAGAGAAGAGTCTTGCCTAAGTACACAACAGCCTCTGTGGCACCTGGCATTATCAGTGCTCTTCCATCCAAGTCGTGACCTTGCACTTATCTTGCTTGGCATTCAATATGTTTTTGGCACTTACTTAGTTGATGAGAGATATTATTTTGCTAATGAAGTGTTGCTTTGTTCATGTAATTGTAGGAGGAAAAGCCTAAAATTCTCATTTGAACACATTAGGGACTCTGGATTAATTATTTATCAAAATATAGTGCTATAGTCACTTTTAATTTAATTGTACATAATATATCTTGCACAAAAGAGACCAGCATTTAACTTTTTAACATGTCTGCACATTTCCTGTCTTTTCCACAACCTGAGTGATACTGTTTATGCCAAATGTGATGTACATTTCACATGAGATCAATAAATATCTGATCTTAAAATTAGTTAATGTTCACTTTCAAGCTAGCTGCGTTTCATATAAAACTTACTTGAACTTTAGCACAATAGTAAACGATTTACAGGACCTCTTTTAGATTTTCTGATTCCTAAATCTTGATTATGCTCAGTTGATATGAATTATTGGGTATAATAAAACTATGAAAATATGTGAGTTTTATATTGTGATCCTCATGTAGTTTTTCATCATGAGTAAATCAGATAACTTATAAAATGCATCTGGGGGGCAGCACTTGCTCTAATTGTTCAGAATGAAAGAAAGCTTTGATCCGCATTCCTTGATAACTTTGTTTACACGGATGCCGCCTCCTTCTTCTTTCCAAACATCATAAGAACGCCTGTGCAGATGAAGAGTATACAGTATTAACTTTATGTACCTTGTTTTTTAACGTGTGTAGGGCTTTCTCCCTTCTGCCATACTTCAAACACTGCCGTACCCAGCTGTGAATGGTCCAGTCCCTCAAGTACCAACAATTTGGACTGTGACGGAACCTAAAAGTAGATTACACATATTACTGAGATACATTTACATGATTTTCAGGCAATTCTCAAATTCAAAATCACCTCCATACACAGACTTAACACATTTCCAAATATATATGAACAAGCAATTTTAAACGTACTTGTACAAATAGTATTCTGCTTGATCGACTTCTTCTGCAGAAGTTATGTTGTCAACAAACTATAAATCAGAGGAATGTCATCAAATGGTATCAAAACATATTCATGGAACAAAAGATATTCACAAATGACCGAATAGTTGGTAATTAACTCACTCGTGACACTGTCAAAGAGCTCACAGGCAGATTCCGGTCATATGTTCTGTCCATTAGGTTGGCCAACGTAGCTAAAGGCAAAACACATGAATTGATGCACAACAGACAAAAGAAAACCTCAGATATAATAAAAAAACAAATTGGTTTATTTTATGAATCTAAGTGTAACTGCAAGTTCAAACTGCATTTGAACTTGTAGCACCACCCCGTGTTGGAGGATGATCGCATGAGATACAAAGGGTTTTGCGACAAGATAAAAGTAGATTAATAATAAATACTTTTGGAGTATCTATTATACTCCAACTGTGATTCTATTAATACGTTTATCCTGTCACAATAATTGCTGTATATTTATTGTTTATTAACTGATAACTGGACAAAACAATAATATTTTGGGCGTTCATCACAAAATTTGAGATGTTTTTTCTTCTATTCTTTACATAAAAAAGGCTATTTATAATCACCCTACATACTTTTAATGAAATTGACAAATAAAATGAAAACTTTACTTGATTATCTGCTTTACTGCACAAGTGTTTTAGTGGCATAGTTTGAACATCATCTTTGAGCGTATTCTTTTTCATAATCAATAAATATTTGTAAGAAGTAGTGCCTTCACTCGAGAGCACTTAATAACCTTACCCAAGTTTTGAGGGTCCTTCTCTCTGGCCTCCCAGACTGTGGTGTCTCTGTAAGCTGCAGACAGCAGGCATCTTCTTACTGTATCAACACATATAGCATTAAATCATAAAGGATGCCAAGATATTTGTTAATGTATTTATTAGCATTTCAGTGTTGTCAAATCTAGCAACCAGTACATTGCATTCATTTTAGTATACCAAAAACAATCGACAAACCCCTTAATAAAACCGAGTGGTGGAAAGATTGCGCAATGAAATGTAATGGAACTATAAGATGAACTCACCGGTGAAAGATGATGTAAAACATTTCACTTTGACAGCTGCAGTCACACAGCGCTTCCACACGGAGGCCGCCATCTTGGAACAGTCCAAGTATCTCCAAACAGAAGGGCAAATGCACACGGGAGAAACCATACGGCATGATGCTTATTTCTAAAATATGTTTATTTTTTTTCGTAAGTTTGGACAATTGTGTAGTGAAATACTGATATTGAAAAATTGTGAGTTGCATTTAATTCTTGTAAAGCTTAATTTTCAAGAAGTCGCGTTTTTCTCATAGACTGTAAGTAGTTTTTTCTGCCAACAGATGACGCCATTTCTCTGGGCACAGACCACAGTCTAGGGACACTGATCATGTATGAATGTAAACTCATCTTTGCTTCTTCTGTGGTTTAGATAGAACAACGAAAATACTTTTTCATGTGTTTCTCTGAACACTGAAAATAGCTTAAACTATTATTTTAAATACAAGTGTGTTATCCATGACATATTTCTTAATTTGACCCCATTTACCAGGCCAAAAACTTGTGATGATTACAAATGGTGAATTTTGTTTTGAGTTGAAATGTTTTAATGTGATTCTTTTGAAAGACCAGTTAAATGTATTACCTTGTAAAGATGTTTTGGCTGCAAAGATGCCTGGTGACAGTTCTGAAGATGGCTTTTGACATCTAACTTTGTCTTTCAATAGAACCACAAACAGCAGGCCAAAACTCATCGTGGAGATGTGTGACATGGTGGACATGCATAATCTTTTTAAATACTTTTTTAATGCTTTTTAACTGTTTTATTATTTGAATGCATGATTGTTTAAATTTATTTTTTGTGATTTTATTGTACTTTGGTCACCTTGAGTGTTGTAGGGATCTATAAATACAATTGATTGATTGAATTTTCTTTTTTTCTGAGATAATCTGGATGAGACACGCTGGACAAATGATGGATTACACTGTCTGTATTATTTTTGCTCAAAGCGAATTAATTGTGTATGTTTTATGTCACATCATCATCTGCAAAGGTATTTAAAGAAACTTACCCATTACAACAACGTACGGAGTAGAAAGTACATGTAATTTGAGTTTATGATTATATATGTAGTGATACCAAGAAAAACTAGTTCAAGTACTCAAGAAATACTTGCTTGCCACTTACAGTAATTGTTTATTCCCCACTGTGGGACAAGTAAAGGGCTTGTTATCTTATTACATGTAAAATTGATCACTCCAATATTTACTAGGATATGGTATTTTTCCGGTACATTTTCTCCTTCATTAACTTTAGAGTTGTGTGAAAAGAGGTGGCAGGTTGATTGGGTGGGGCAGTGTTATTAAACAAAACATGGAAGAATTTGAACATCCTCTTGTGAGCCTTCTGTCCAGCAAAACAGGAAGCATTCACCTGAACAAAGCACAAGCACCATACCAAATGAGGGTAAACAAGGACCCTGCAAAGATCAAGATTTAGGTTGGCTAAAGATGAAGATAGAATTACCTAATGTATTTGTTTGTTTATTTGCATTTTAGGCAATCCTCAAAGTGAAAAAAGGCTGCTGCAAGTTGGATACGTTGGTGATCGTACAGTCCTAAACAAGTGCAGAAATTATCTTAATATAAATTTATATATAATACACATTATTAACTGCAATCTAAAGCCGCATTGTGCAATCACCATCATGCAATCATCATCACCTGATTATCTCCATGGAGACCGTATATGATTGAAATATACAGTTGCCTCCTGTCTTTTATTACTGCTGGGGTAGAAAGTTTACACATTCTAGCAGAAATTTTTACATTTTTTGGCCACACTTCAGAGATTATGAAGGATAACGCAAAACAAAATCAGATGTGTGAAGTAATTTATTGTCAATAAAAGTCTATGCTTTTTTGACATATTTACAATAGAAACGTTGCAAATTCTCCTTGGGAAAAAGTCAAATTCCTGTAAATTCTTAGGCCGCTTTGCATGAACTGCACATTTGAGATCTCCTCAGAACGTGTTTTCCATTAAAAATAGAAAACAAATGGGACAAATGACAATATATGGGACTAAAACGTGTGTTAACGCTAATAATACGAATAATCTGCCAAATATTGACATAATGAAATCTATAGCTGGGTGTGAGGTAATGCTGATATTTAACAAACTGCATGACTGAACATCAGCTTTTTGTCATGGAGATAAATACTGTAAGTTGTAAGTTCTCATCCTCAGAGCAGTTTCACTTCACTAAAGTCCATGTCTTCTGTCATGGTTCCTCCCATGTTTGTGTTTCAGTTGTGTGATGCTCTTGGTGCTGTGGTTGTAGTGCAGACCAAAGGCTGGGAATGAACCGTAAAGGTGAGGGGAAAGGAAAGGAGAGGAGGATGTGAGAACTTCCTCAAACTGTTTGCAGTTTCAGCCCAATGGACACGGTGGTGGTCGCAGGCAGAAAAGGAGAAGCTTCTCTTCTGCATTTCACCGGAGCAGAAATGACTGTTTACCTGCGCGGCCAGAGGGAGAAAGTCTCACAGTTACTGTAAACCGGACAATGTCATGTGCATACGGTCTATTTCATTTTACTCTGATCCCCTGCAGCGAGCGACAATGACAGTATGATTTAGATGCATATTTGATAATTTTTATGTTGCTACAACACAACTGAAATACAGCAAAACTATTTCCTACTAGGTTTTAGAGCTTTTCCTTGCCGATGCAGGAGGCTCTGACTGTCAGAGGGTCTAACCAGAGGCAGTGGTGATGATCCAGGACACTCAACATTCAAAAGCATTGAATGTTTTTATCGATGCATTTCTTGTGCTGAACGGTTGATTCTCTGATCTGTTTTGGCAAATCAAGAGTTTTGTGAAGTCCTCCGAGATAACTACTGTTATGATTTAGGGATATACAAGAATACATGGAAATGAATTGAATTGAAAACTAAAGGCTAACTGCTGCAAGCAAACAGAGTATTGCTATGGCACTTGCACTTAACTAGCACCAGGCTAAGATTGCTCTGAACCGGTCTACAATCGAGATAATTTCATAAACCTAATAAATAACATAAATCCAATTACACGTAAATAAACTAAATATAGAAACAGAAATAGTCACAAAGTTTTTAAGACCAAAAATACAGAAAAACTTGTGTTTACATTTCCAAAACAAAAAGCCATCAAATTGAATTGTCAACAGATTGACTGTATAACATTGACTGAGTTGAACATGTGCAATATTGTTAGTAACCTATAGAATTGTGGTTCTGCTGCTGGACACTTCTCCTACGGGGATCATTTAAGATTAGGAGTTCCTTTATTCATCCCATGGGGAAATTTCTATAAAGTATCTGTCTATCTATCTATCTATCTATCTATCTATCTATCTATCTATCTATCTATCTATCTATCTATCTATCTATCTATCTATCTATCTGTCTATCTATCTATCTATCTATCTATCTAAACATATCTGTGCATCCACTCAGAGTTATTGTCTTGTCTGAAATGTTCCACACAATGGCAATAAACTTGGACACATGTCCAACTCACAGTGACTGCAGCAAACATTATATCTTCAGGAGCCAAATCCTAAAGCTTGACCTGAATATCTCAGAAGATAAGCAGATAGAGCCTGGTTACTTGGATGGGAGTGGGTGCTGACCGAGCTTTACTGTATAAAGAAAATGTGATTGATTGACTGAATATTGCTATCAAGAAGTTAGATGAGCTGATACTTAATTGTCAGACTGCAGATGTGAGTTCAAATTGAATGCAATGAAACTGCAGCTCAGTCAAAAACAATAATATTACAAATAGACGCACAGGATACTTAAAGTTTTTCTCAGTCGCTTTGGTGCATTTCTCACATCAGACTTAAAGTTCTCAAAACTATTAGTTCAACCTCCACAAGATTGGGTCATTTGTGCTCATCATTGTTCCAGTGAACACATTTCAAATGCTTTTGGACATGTATCAGTTACTTTCATACAATTCTCTGCTGTTTTAAAACATTATCATTTGCTTCTGTCCTGTCAAGTCAGAATGAAACATACTGTACGTATGACTTCTGCTGAGTCATTCCCTATAAAACCAATAGTCCTCATTTAATCGCTTTGGTCATCACATTCAAAATTGTTGAACTAGTTCTCAAAATAAATATTTGTCAAGCTAATTTCACACATTCCTTTATCATTTTTTTCCCTTAAATCTCTCCTAAATTGAACAATTTCTCTTAGTCAAGAGGAAGTGTGTGTTTTATTGTTTACATTTGTCACAGTTCTACCATAATGACATTTCTTGTATCTTTGTTCTATGTACATGTTTGTGACTGTAGGGTACACAGACATACAAACATACTGTATACATACATACAGCACATGTACATATGTACTGTATGTTTGCATGTATCTATGTATGTATGTATGTGTGTATGTATTGTATGTATACAGTACATACACACATACATACATACATACATACAGTACATACAGTACATAGATACACACATACATACACATATATGTCAGTTATCTCTCTAAATACAGTCTTTGTGTAACTTTACTGTAGTTGTTACTGTAAATGGCTGTACAGGTTGTGTATAGTGTGCTCATAGTCGTGCTCAAGTGTCACTGAGATCTGACTTTTTTACAGTGAAAACACAGAGAGAGTAAACTTTCACAATGAAAACGTGACTAAGTCATTTGACTGTGTTGTTCATACTCAATGGTGTCAGGACATATTATTTGTTGACACAGACAGTTTCATTGACATGAAGACTGGCTTTTGAGGGATTGACTTTTCATTTTGAGAAAGTGATGCACTTTTGCAGGTGATCCACGAGGTTTTGCAGTTTGCACTAATTGTTCTGAGAAATGCACCAAGGACCCTTGACTTTGCTCCCATCAAGACCTCCAGCCCATTCCGTTTTTGAGTCTGATTTTATTAGAGGGTGACATGTAACCGATGCTCGGATGGAAACAGCTCATATTCTGAGTTCAGTCTGGTTTGGGTCAGAGATGATGTCCTCTACCAGCCACAGCCTCAAACGGACCGTCCAGAGGCTGACCAGCAATATGAGAGCAAATTTGTATTCATGTTTGAGTCCCAATATACAGGCGCTGACAGACACTATTTAGATGTGTTTCTTATAAATTAGAGAACAGGCTGACAACAAAGAATGGTCATGTGTTTCTGAAGGGTCAGTTATGTATTCCTTACGCCAGTGACACCCTAGTGGGGGACAGGATATGAGTCACAATAGGATTTTCAGATTCTCCTGATTTAACAGAATATTTAACATACGATTATATAGAACAGGACATTCAAAGACTCAAATAAACAACGTTACAATGGATTCAGCTTTATGTTTAATTCCAAAGCTTATATAGGGTTGGAATCCCTAACTTTGTTCTACAATACTTTTATTTTCCTCTATTTTTGGGAAAGCTTCTGCAACCTGCTGAAACAAAGCGTTATTGTGAGGTATAGAAACTTATGAAGTCTTTGTCTGGAACACCCACTGTGACCAAGAGCCCTGTTTGATCCCAACCTGAAAGAGAGAAGAGGAGAGGTGTTTTCTCTTCCTCTTCCTCTGCTTTGAAACACAAGCAGGAGCAGACAGGCAAGTCCTCTGCAACTCACATCCACTCTGCCTATACTCATCATGAGACGTTTTAGCATTCAGAAGACACAAACTACACAAGAAATGGTTTTATTTATAAGAATAAGAATTGTAAAAAAGATTTTTTTTTGCATTTATTATCTATAATGTTCATACAATAAACAAGTCCAGGATTCAAATAAAAAAACAATATCAAAATAGCATGAAATCACAGTTATGGTAAGTATGATTAAGTTATGCAAATATATTATTATTTTATAACAATAAGCAAGGTACATTTGGAATCATTTTTGTGGTAAAAAAAAAACCAGTGCAGTCTCAATTTAAAGCATCCCCTCATCCCCCTCACTCTGAAAACAACGTGTAATAGCTGGATATATTAACACTTTACATATATTTGGCTTTTGTTTAAAACACAATAGAAATTCACAGTTTTTTTTCAAATCAACCTGCGACACACTCAGTTCCAGTCTTTGGTTTGATGCACCTCCACTTCCCTAACTTCCTCTGCTCTGTTCCTCCAAAACTCACTTGTTTCTCTCATTTTTTGTCTTCTTCCTCATTCTGTTTACATCCAACTTCCACCATCGCACCTTTATAATGTTACATTATAATACAGCACTATTAGAAATCCCCCCTGACCTTCTCTGGTTCCTCTGTCTCTCATTGGTGACAGTTTACTTTGCTTTTACCGTAAATGCATCGTTGTGTCGGAGAAACGATGGACGAGTAGCAATTAGCACGTAGCAAATGTCATTATAAATAAAATAACTTTAAAACAAATAACACTAATTGTGCTGTAGTTAAGACCTGAAACATGTTCACACCTAGCCAGAGATTATTGTCTTTTGCCAGATTTTGGATATGAATGACACTAAACATAACTTTTAGAGGTGGTAAGTGATTGTGGGTAGCCATATAGTCAAATAAAAGGATGTTATATATTTTCAATTCATAATATTACTGCACATTTCAGATTTCAGATGCAAGGCGGCCCAGTAATTTAAGAAGAATGAGCAGCTTTGCCGTCAGAGAGGATACAGAATCTCATCCACACCTACCACTAAAGATTCCAAGCTGTACAGATGTTAAAGGGGCAGTGCACACTACTGAGAAGGGAGGATGGAGACTTCTAATCAGGGTCAGAAGAGGAGAGTCTGTTGACATTATCATTTGAAAACAATAAATGGCTTCACACAACCACAAACCATGGGAATTTCTGCTATTTCTGCCTGGGCATGTCAACTTTCAAGCACAGTTGTGTTGAAATGTATGAGATGTATTGGTCTAATTACTATTATCATAATTTTCTTTTTCATTTCTCTCTCAAAAGCAATTGCTTGTTGTAAAATCCATACTGATGCTTGTTGGAATAACTACAGTGACAAACATATATTCATACGGACACACACACACACACGCACACACACACGCACACACACACACACACACACACACACACACACACACACGCACGCACACACGCGCACACACACACATTGTTCCAAATAAAGATTATTTTCAAAAGCTACAATAACATATTTCCTTATAGTTCACAGTCCTCAACAGTGTCTGACAGTTGCTTGTCCTGCTCCGTCTCCTCCTCCAGTGTCTCGTTGTGGGTTTCTTCAGAGCCATATTTATGACTTCTATACACACTCTCTTCATCATCTTCTTGTCCGGAGCTTCCTGGAACGCTCTCTCCATCAGACTGGGCGGAGCGCTGCCCTGAGACCCCCACGGGCTTCTGGGACAGGTCGAAAGGCTCCTCTTGGTTGAAGTGGGTGATCAGGCTGACGGAGCTGGGCAAGCAAAACCGCCCCCTCTGTCTGAAGACTGGAGAAAACCAAAGAAGGAAATGTGTTCAGAAGCATTATTTTTGTATTGATTTGTAGATTCAACTGGTTTAGTGATGGAGACAGATCCGATGTTTCAGATTCAGTCTCTTTGTCATTTGCAATTTAAAACCATAGTGGACAATGTGTGCAAAAGTACCACAATTCCTAAATAAAAGACAATAGGCCTGTAGTTAAACAATTAATGATGTGAAACAAGGATACAAAAAAGCAGTAAAGTGCTGGATCAACCATTAAAGTGCTCTAGTCTAGACTAAAAACTGGAGGCCACTTTTATAAGGTGAGATGTCCTGCATCTCAATGAACAATACATTCTCTGAGAGGCAAGAAGCTGGAACATGAGTTTTCCAGGGTATTGACAAAAGAAGGAACTCGCTTTTAAAGTCTTGTTCCAAAAAGAGCATAAGAAATTATTTACAAGTGAAACTCACACTATTGGAATATTGTTTAAAAGTTAATTTTATGTGAAACTATTACATGACAGATGCATTTCAGGCAAAGTGAGATACCGTAAATCAAGCCCATTTGTTATGATGTTGATAATTGTGGGTCAAATCTGTAAAAACCCCAAATTAAAATAGAATTAGATAAATGATAAATAATAAAAAGGAATATTTTGAAAGTGAGGCATTATTATCCAAATTAAAGCAAACAAAGACTTGGTGTCACTTTGCTTGTAATGAGTGCATTTCATTTGACGGTTTCACATTTAAGTTTTGAAAATTTTTAAGTTTAAAAGTTTAGCTTCCAAACACATTTTAGCTGGAGGAATAGAAAAAAAAAAACGAATTTGTCAGTCATTTCACCAAACTTGTTGCATATGATTTGGTTGCAGAAATATAGCTTGTACAGTATACTGTCTGTACTGTGTTTAGTGGGTGAAGACACTAAGGCAAAGTGCGATGTGTTCCACTCACGCCTCTTGTCCAGGCCGCGGTCCATGATTCCGTGTTTGACCTTCATGTGTCTGGTCAGGTTTCCCTTCAGGGTGAACTTGCTGGGGCAGTAGAGGCATTTGAAGGGTTTACTGTCAGAGTGCAGGTGCATGTGGCCCATTAGGTTGTGCATTCTGTTGAACTCCTTCCCACAAAGCTGAAAAACAAACAATAATAAATGTCAAATAATATATACATGTTGTTGGTCTTAACAGAAAGAGGCTTGTAAAAGTATAATGTGAAAAATCAGACCACGACAGGCTGTCTTTGTTGTATTAGAAAACATACTTGCATAATATCAGTAAGACAGAACCCTGTGCGTCACTATTTGACACTTTGGGCTGAGAGCTACTTGACTGAGTCCTCACTTTTCCACTTTTCTGTCTGAAAAAGTTGAACTAAAGATGTGACAGAGGCCAAGAATACATGCATGTGAAAACTGTTTTGAGAGAGAGGGACAAGTTAGATGGATTTTATTACTGCTAAGTTAAGTACTCTAGCTTTAAGTCAAATTAAATTAATATTATCTGATCATAAACAGTCGATTTCTGTCATTAGTGTCTGCATATAGTTTGAATTAAATAGTGTAACAACTAGGTGCATATTCTAATACTAGTCCATTCTTCAAATTCCTATTGTGGATCATCAGTTGTTTGTTTTTCTCTCGCTGCCAACACTTCTTCAAAAACAGACAGGCTTTCTCAGAACTCAGAATAGCTGTAGCACCATACGACGTCACCATGAATGAATGTGGCAGACCATCCAGACCCTCCCTGCTCTTTGATTTCCCCTTTTTTCTCTTTTCACCCACTTCTGGACACACGCATAGGAACGGCATTGGAGGAAACCTGGTGCAGACAGGAGCTGAACATGGAAGGGCTGCTCCTGTGCTGTCCTTCCTCTGCATTCTTTCTTACGAGGGCGGTCCTTTCCTTCAGGAGGAGAGAGGGACTGTAACTGTCCAAGAGGACCGTGAGAAAACAGGAAGCAGCAGAGAAAGCGAGATGAAATCTATTTGCAGGGCTCGTTCTCGGGAGAGACTGGAGGCCATTGTTAGAGAGGCGTTTGCACTGCGATATCCTTCCTATGGACAAGGAGGCTGCCACTGCCAAAAGCCTCCCTGGTATCTGGTCACTGACTCTAGCCAAGCGCCAAAAGCAAGGTCAACAAATGGAAGGCTTTTTATAGCAGCTGCTTTGGCTAAATATTACAAGTTTGGAATGTCTAATGACAAGTCCAATGGGTCTGCAGGAAAAATTAAACTTGGAATTTGATCAGACCAAAAATAGAGAATCATTACATTACAAAGTTCAAAACTTCAATCTCTAATTCCTTTTGTTTAGGTTTCATTGTAAGTAAGTAAGTAAGTAATGTTTATTTATACAGCACATTTTACAGACCAAGGTCACCTAAAGCCCTTTACAATGTTCAGAGTCAGATATTGATCCAATCATTCCACACACGGTGATGACGGAAGCGAGTCGCCGAACACACTGGACCATCAGCCCCCAACCAACACCATCCATTCACTCTCTCATTTACATTCATACCTATTTTGCATGTTTTTAGTCGTAGGGGAAACCAGAGCACCCAGAGGAAACCTACGCAGACGGGTAGACAATGCAATTTCCACTCAGAAAGGCCCTGTTCCGACTAGGATTCAAACCCAGGACCTTCTTGCTGCTAGTTAGAGTGCTATCCACTCAGCCACCGTACCATTACATTAAATTTTTATAACCCATCATCAACAAAAAACTGTATTCTAACCATGACACAAGATGATTATTCTTTAATGTCAAGCTATACTTTATTCATCCTCTGCATTTGACCCATCCATAAATGCCACTGGGGAAACCTGTGGCTGGATACCCATCTCCACATGCTGATGGTTTTTGGTGGGTATTGTGTGAAACCGGAGCGCCCAGAGGAAACACACCCAGGCACGGAGAAAAGCAAACAAACTTTCACACAGTGAGGCCTGGGTCCAGCTTGTCACTGGTCCGGATCCAAGGAATGGACCAGTGACCTTCTCCCTGTGAGATCTGAGCACTATCCACTCACCCACAATGCTGAAAGTGTAAAAATGTCCTTGCCGATTCAGGAGGGTCCAAGGACGGTGACGATATGGGTCATTTAAGGATACTGTATTTATTATAAGTTATGGACATTGGTCATCCCGCTTCTTATGAACCAATGGCTCCTATGTGTTTATAATAAATGCATTTCCTGTTTTCAATCTTTGTATTGTCCTGCGAGACGGCTGTTGTTGTGATTTAAGGCTATACACAAATTTAATTGAGGACAAAGGGCCTCCCAAATAATCACTCACATACTTTGATAAGAATGATCCATGTTGTCCAAATATTTATCACAATCCGTTATGATAAATGTTACATAATGAATGAATATGTTTAATATCAACAATGCCTTTCACCCTAATGACATCAACATTTTGCTCGGTGCTTTGAAGTAGTTTGAAAAAGCCAAACCTTGCACTTGTACGGCTTGATGTCAGAGTGGACGATCATGTGAGCCTTCAGCGTCTGCTTCTGCACAAAGCTCTTGAAGCACATGTGGCACTGGTAGGCGCGGACATTGGTGTGGATCAGGACGTGGCGCTTCATGTTGGCCAGAAGAGTGAATTCTCGACCACAGATGCGGCACTTATGTTCCTTCACCCCCTGCACGCACACACAGACCCAGACGAGGAGTCAAAGGTTAAATATTACGGATGATTGTTGTCCTTTAAAAATTATAATCAAACTTTTTACTTTGTCATTTCATGTTTTTAGACTGTGAATGTATGTCTTGAGTAAAAATTATCAAGTGAAACAAGGATGAAGAGGGAAAAAACTGCATTCCACCTGTAACTCTCTCTGCTACCACCAGAGGGAGGAGCTGAATTTGCCTTTGTTTGTTTTTTCTTTTCTTTTTTTCAAATTGAAAAATTACAAACACAGCCATGCAATTACAAAGAACGCCGTTTCAGCCTATCATCATATTATTGCAGAACTGAGACAGGAGCTTTAAATGCCTTGGTTTTATTTAGCACTTTTATAGATCCTGGTTAGAATCTATAAAGTCGCCAAATCAGCCTTTTACAGTAAACAGCTAATTTGGAGACCGGGTTTATGCATTTTATACTGCATTTCTGCTCTTTTACTGTATTTATATATTTATATTTTGTGTTTCTATGTTTTTGTGTACCCCCACTGGTGCTCCCTCTAATGAAGTTCTTCACGGGTGAATAAAGTTATTTGAATTTGAATGGAATTCGAAGGGGTAGAGTTAAAATGATAATGCCAGAAGTCCCTGTTATTAGCGTGGACGGATCTAAAAATCTAAAAACAACTCCAGGTCTGTCTTTGAGGGTACAATGCTCTATTTTTTGTTTTACTTCCCTTTTTGATTTACAGGCAAAAGAACAAAAAATATTGGTTGTAATCTAAAAGTACTGTTTTGTCATCAATTATCAGCAGATTCACTTGACGACAACCTGTCATCTCGGTGCCACTTCAAGTTTCAAAAGGAAAATCTGAAAGGAAATTCTGGAAGTTGTTGGAATAAAACATCTCAGAGTCAAAACTCAATCAGCTGCCAAAAAAACCGACTGGGCTCAAGTCCAATGTCAGGTTTCAGTTTCTCTGCAGACTCATAAAGTTCCATCCGTGTCTCCAGAGTTGATAACAAGCTCAAAATATTAAACTTGTTATGATGTTATAGGTTATATTTTAGAGGTGATAACAAAACAATCAAAATTATAAAAAAACAGTTTTATATCTGTGTCTAATTTTTTTTTTTACATACAATAAATACATTAAGCAAATATAATAAATACAGTAGAGACTGTTGAAATATTTATGGTGTATTGTTGTTTTTTGATTTGTAATTTATAAGATTCGCTCAGTGAAACATTTTAATCAATGGAATAAAAAGGTGCACTATGTAACTTTTCTAGTCTCAATTTTTCCATAAAGACAAGTTGATGATGTCACCAGGCCCAGTTATAGGTCATATCTGTGGAGAGGAGAGCCCTAAAGGAAACTGTTTCTTTTATAGCCTTCTTAAATCAGTTGACATAACAATGTGAATATGTTTTGCCATTACAGAAACGACTTTCCAGGCAAAACGATAATGCTTCTGCTAGGAAAGTCACATAACTTAAAGATAAAAAAGTAGTGTTTTGTATGCCATTCTGTTTACAAGTTGTGAGGGCAGCAGGGACGCCCAGATTACCCTCTCCACTAGGGGTGGGAACCTATAAGGGTACCTCACGATACGATACGATACACGATACAAAGCTCACAATAACGATAATATCACAATAACGATAATATCACAATAACGATATCACGATAACGATTTTATCACAATATGACGATTATTGATATATTGGTCAGAAATATACAATATGCCAATTTATGGCATAAATAAAAGAAAAAATACTCTTTATTTCATGATAAATAGAATGGAGATGCATAATGTAGCCATATATTAAGTATTGATATTTAAATTGTAAAAACAAAATAAAAAAAATGCCATTTTTTTTTTTTTTTTTCAAAATCGATATCGATAGTTGGCAAATGCATATCGATAACCGAATCGCGGGAGAAAGTATTGCGATATATCAAAAAATTGATATATCGTCACACCCCTACTCTCCACACACTTCCTCCAGCTCCTCTGGGGGAATGGCAAGGCACTCCCAGGCCAGCTGAGAGACATAGTCCCTCCACCGTGTCCTGGGTCTTTCCCTAGTCTCTTCTCGGTGGGATACAGTAGGCCTGGAACACCTTCTCAAGGGGGTGTCCAGGAGGCAGTCAAAACAGATGCCTTAACCACCGTAACTGGCATCTCTCGTCCTGGAGAAGCAGTGGCTCTCATCTGAGCTCCTCACCCACTCTATAAGGAGCACCCAGCTACGCTGCATGGAAACTAATTCTGACCTCTTGTGTCCGCAATTTCTTGTACCCAGAACTTTTATTTTTAGATGTAAACAACCTAAACACACAGATTTATTTGTAGAAGTGGTGAAAACCCAGTGATGTTGCGTACCTTGTGCGTGAGCGTGTGCTGCTTCAGGTGGTGCGACTGAATAAACTCCATGCCACATTCGGAGCAGATGTATGGGCGAATGTCTTTGTGTTTCATCATGTGGTTCTGCAGCTGACTTGGATATTGAAACGTCTTCTGGCATTCTGAGCACCTATGGCAAAAATCAAAACAAAACAAATACATTTATATATATTATTCTTTTTTCTTTGTCATGTAACATAAATTATTACAATCTGTTTCGTTGTCTGCATTTTGTGGTATATTTATCCATTATCATACGAAGGGTTTTTACAGTTGGGTGGCAGTAGCTCAGTTGGTAGAGCATTGGCCTTTGGACCTGAAGGTCGTTGGTTTGAGCCCACCACAAGACTCCCACTGATGACTGCTGTTGTTGTGTCCTGCCTGAAGCCCCCACTGAATGATCTCAGCTCCTGTGGACTCACCACCTGCAGGAGGATCAGTGAGGGGCTGGTGCTCTGTGAACCGGGTGCAGCTCTAACTGCCACCCCCCGATCCAGAAATGGATTAAGGGGAAGAAAATGGATGGACGGATGGGTTTTTATAGTAGAATACGTCACAGCAGTTTAATAAAAGCTGGGTTTCAAATTTTCAAAGCACAAAAATTGAGATATGTAATAAAATCCTAGCTCTCAAAACACTTTGGTTCAATTGGTTTTCTTGTACATTTATTTGTTGGCGCTCACGTTCAGCTCTCAGTACAAAGCATCAAATAAATTCTTAGATAATGCAAAATCCAGCATGTTGTGGTCTGATTTGCAACATTTTACTTTTTTAAAACTGTTTTGAGTGGTGGTATTCATCAAAACGGTTATGAAATACTTGTATACATTATCTGTAAGAAAAGCGGTTTATGATTTGAATTGGATTGAAGTTGGTCCCATAATGTGTTCCACCGATTGGCTTCCACATTGTGTAGAGTTTCTGTCTTGTACCTGTAGAGCGTGGGGCCGCGGTGGACGGTCAGATGTCTCTTGAGCTGTGCCAGCGTCGGGAAGTCCAGGCCACACTCCACACACACGTTCTCCTGGCCTTTCTCGTGCTTCATCTCGTGGGCACGCAGCTCACTGGGGTAAGCAAAGCCCCGGGCGCACACGCTGCAACTGGAACAAGAAACAATCGTTAAAGGCTGTATACGGTTTAACTAATGAGAATATCTATGCCATGTCCATCACCTTTTTAATATACAAAAAGATTCAGGTGATGGACTCCACAAGAAAGTTATACGTGGTGGGGGCAGAGAGGCTGATGGGGTCAAATCTGTTCCATAGGTCTTTGTTTGAGAACCCTTATTTTAGAAAATAGCAGGACCTTGAATATGAACCTCTTAATCTAAGGTGAACAAGTATGAAGAATAAAATGCGTTCTGTCTGCAACCCCCTCTGCTACCACAAGAGGGAGATTTTTTTTTTTTTTCTATAATTCAAATCTGCGGCTGAAAACACAGCCTTGCAATAGTTAAGAAAATCATTTCACCTGAAAAATTGCCAAAACAAATGTGTTGCTTTACTTTTTCAGAACTGAGACAGGGGCTTTCAGACAGAAAGGGCGGAGTTACATGTTTGTGACCGAAGTTCCTGATGCTTTTGTGAATTGAATCAGTGTGGATGGATGTAAAAACATCTCCAGGTCTGTTTTGGATGAGGCAACAATGTATAAACGCTAATATATTACTGATTTTGCATGTCTAAAAATATTCTTGGTGCAAAACTCCCCATATCCCCCACGCCCGGCGCTGACACTCACCTGTATGGCTTGACGTCGCTGTGCTGCATCATGTGTCTCTTGAGATGGCTGGTCTGGGTGAAGGCCTTGTGGCACACCTTACACTTGTGCGGCCTCATGCCCCTGTGCGTCAGCAGGTGTGTGTGCAGGTGACTCAGCTGCTTGAACAACTTCCCGCAGAGATGGCAGCCGTGAGGTTTGATGCCGTTGTGCCCCAGAATGTGCGTCACCAGGTTGTACTTCGAAGTGTAGGATTTCTCGCACATCCGGCACTTCCACCGCTTCTGGTCCCCTCCCACGTCTACGTAGTAGCTCTCATCCACGTGCACGTTGATGGTTAGCTTCTCCGGGTTGGTGGCTACGGGAATATTTCGGGAAGGGGCGAGATCTCTGGGTTTGGGGGCCAAGCGGGGGTCTTCTCTCGTGTAAAACGCTCTGGGGGTGAGATGCATGAATGTCCTGGGGATGTAGTAAGGGTATGGAAGGAGACTGGGGTGTAGCGTTGGCAAGTACGGCGCGTGGAGGAGATAAGGAGATGAAGGCCAAACAGGAGTCGGACTTATCGGTTCTTGTTTGACCTGCACGACAGACTCACCTGGTTGTCTGTTTAACTCAATCATTTCTGATTTTGGAGACCTCGCACTAATGGGACGCCAAACTGCAGCTCGTGCCTTTTCCATGTTCTCTTCTTGCGAATCTTCTTGCGAATCGGTTTTGAAATGTTGGCGTGTCTGCAGTGGTGCTTCTTTTTGCGACAGGCTGTGCACGGGGAAGAAAGCAGGCGGGCTGATGATGTTGTATGCACTAGCTCTAATAGGGCTGACACCGAGATAGCCAGGACTCTGAAACTTAGGGGCTTTGATGAACAGAGGGGAGCTCAGGTAGAAGCTGTGCTCTGGAGTTGGCCGTCGATCATCTCTGGATTGGGTTGAGTCTAGTTCCATGGCCAGCCTGTAATAGCAATGAATAAAGATCATTGCAAAAAATGATTTTAAAATAAGGTCGTAATTGCTTGAATCGAATTGTTTCTATCTTAATTCAAGTACATTCTGACAAGATTTTACAATTGAACAAGCAATTTCGTCTTGCTTATTTTTCTCATTCCAACGGAGACCTTTCTTGTATCGTTTTAAAACAAATGCTATTCCCATTGGCAAATCATGTTTTACGGCAGTCAAAAGATGCTCAAATTGATACACATTTTGCCAAATTTGAGCTATTTTTGACTTGTTTTTCATCACTTTTTGCAGTGTAATTCTTGTTAATGTGAAATAAGATAAGATAAGATAGACTTTATTGATCTCACACAGGAGAAATGTACATGTCACATTTGGCATGGATAGAATCACTCAGATTTGTGCAGAAGACAGAAGTGTGCAATATGTTAAAGGCAATTTTTTTTTATTTTTCTTTACTTTTATTTACAATAAAAAAGTAGCAATTAAAAAACAGTGGCAATAGTAGTGCAGGTTTTTTGGTCCCAGCGCAAGTGATTTAAAGTGACTTAAAATGTGAACAATTCAGACCACAACATGCCGTCTTTGTCTTATTAGCATGTCATGTTTGCTGAGGCCTGCCTTGAGTCACTATTTGTCGCCTTGAGTCGAGACCTGATTGATTGAGTGAAGGTGGTCCTCTCTTTTTCACATTTCTGTCTAAAAAGATGTGACAGAAGCCAAACATACGGCAAGGTTTTGAGAGTGATGAATAGGGATTTTATTGCAAATTCAATTTTATGGTTGGAATCTTGGGTTCCCGAGATTTTAATGTAAATAAGTAAGTCATCTTGATTTATATAGCGCCTTTTACAGATCAGAGTCACAAAGAGCTTTACAATGGGGTCAGAGATGGGGTCGCCGTACAAGAGGCCAGAGCTATTGTACATTTTTTTTAGTGGTAGATGAAACCGGAGCACTAGGAGGAAATTTATGCAGAGACAGGGAGAACATGCAAACTCCACACAGACTCCACACACCTCCTGACCTGGAGGTGAAATCGAACCCAGGACCTTTTTGCTTGTCTCTGGTGTTTCTTGACAGTTGGAGGGAGCATTGCATTGGTCAGTATACAGTACATACAACCAAATAATCACTTTTAACACTTTGAGCTGTCTTCCAGGTATACATAAAGCAAACACAGACGTGACACAAACGTTACAGAATTAACATTAACAGAGAATTTTTGTGGTTTTTTCTATGGTCACATTTATAGTGAATATTTATGAATGGCCTGTTGCTCGCTTCTCATCTGCTCTGACCTCTGCTTCTGTTTTTCTATCTTTGCTTCTTCAGACGTGGACAGAAGCAAAGATAAAAAATGTGCACATTAGTTGCAACTTTTTGTCACTCCTCAAAAGAGAACTTATGAAATTGCAGAAATTATAAATATCTTATAATGAGTGTTAATAAAAGCGGCTGCCTGTTGATGCCCTGTGTGTATGGCCAAATATTAAAAGGGAACTATGTAACTTCTGCATACATTTTAATATAGAACTGGAATGTATTCAAAGATATTCGTAGAAACGCTTTGATAATAAAGAGGATTTTACCAATGTGAGAGTTACACTGTAAAGCTGGATTTAATTTAAAGCATCCATGTATCTACTACAGAATGTCTGAACACACATTTTTTATCAGCTACGAAGAGTAAAAATAAATAAACGTTTACAATCGTATATCAAAAGACCTTTTTTTTAACCAAATAAATAAATAAAAATTCTGGTGGGATTAAGCTTCAACATGCAACAAGACAAAATAGGAGTGAGAATAAAACAAATGGAGCAAGCTAACAAGCTAACTATCAAAAACAACAATGTATCTAAAAGCTGATTTTAAATACATTTCTTTATGATTTTTTTTATTATTACTCTCCCATTTCTTCTTGTTGCATATAAAAACTCTAGATGTAAAGTTATGATCCGATCATGCAAAAAATGATTTAAAGTGTTCATAAATCTTTAAAGAAACTGTATTACTGATAAATAAATACATACTACAGACACATAAATAAAGCAACACTTTTAAAACATCATAATTCAACTTCTGCTACAAAATGAAAGGCCTCCAAACACACATTTTTATTTTTTATCAATTGCATTCTAACCTGCGGGATGTAGTGACCATGATGCACCACACACAGAAGCTGCATTGTAAGGTCAAATAATGTTGCACCGATAATGATTTTTAAATATTATAAAGTGCATAAAAACAAATATCATGCATCAGAGAAACTTAAAAATGAGAAACATTCAATTATTATTTTATGGCTATTTTTCTGCCCTCTCTCTGCAGCCGTCACTCACCCATACGTTCAGAACAGTCCATTAATGTGAAGCCCCTCCTTGTGCGCTCACCTCTCTGCAGCAGCAGCAGCAGCAGCAGCAGCAGCAGCAGTGGTTCTAGCTGTAGTCTCAGAGTGGAGATGCCCTGATGGTCTGTGCCGCTCTCTGGACCTTCAGTACCTGCACTTCTCTGGCTCCTGCTCCCACCACGCCTCGGCTGACAATGAGCCGCCCGTCCACGGATAGCATTTGAAGTGGCTTAAGAAAGAGAACAGGAACAATCACTTTGTTCTCATTTTTCAGATGAGTACCTTCGGAGAGAAGGAAGGAAGGGAGGGGAGAGGAAGTCAACAAGCCGAGTGCCTTCCTGCAGAAAAATAAGGAAACACTAGATAGACATCTCACTTCTCGATGAAATAGACATTCAAAGTGCTTTTGGAGGACTAGGGCTGATGCTGCTCAAGAACACTGTGTCAAGTTTTATCGGATGAAAGCTTTCGTCCAACAAACTTTCCTCTGTTTGTCTATGTGTAAGTATATTGAACAATAAAAACAACAAAAATAATGTGTGACATTTTTAAATCTCTTTGTTTTCTGTAACTGACTCTGGCCTGTGAAGGACATAGGAATGAATTCCAAGAGTTGTGACACATTGGGTCCACAAGAATGAAATATTGACATAACATGAAGTGAACCTTATCGTCTTACTTTTGTCACCAAAAGAAACTAATGAAATAAATGTGTGCAAAAATATATTTTATTTTGTCCTTCACTCAGTAATTCTACTTGTAACATAAACTATTATGTTTTATTTATGAGGTAAGATGGTTAGTTATAATCTGTGTTGTTGCATTCTCACATTTCACATCTAAAATAGCACCTTGTATGGTTGTCGTCTCACGTACAGACAAACAGAGTAGAAAATGAAGCCCTCAACTCATGCGCAGCAGCATAAATAGATGTTATATATATATGTAAACTATGAGTACAGGCACCAGGAGGCAAGAGTAACTCATGAGAAAGTGTAATCTCACTTAAAGTACCACAACGTTGACATTTAGGTTAAACTTGATCAGCAAGAACTACATCATGGAGTTTAAACTCAGAACAAATGGAGAAAAAAAAGAAATGGAATTATGGCAGAAGCCATTGGGAGTGGCTGCATAGACTGTAGTGTAAGAGAAGAAGAAGAAGAAGAAGAAGAAGAAGAGGACAAAGAAGAAAGAAGATGAAGAAAGAGGAAGAAAGAATGTGTTTTAGGTTCTGCATGCGTTGTAAAGTGCTGTAAATGTTGTAAGGTGCTTTTAGTGTTATAAGTGCTTTAAATGTTGTAAGGTGCTGTAAGTTTTGTAAGGTGCTGTATGTGTTGTAATGTATTGCATCTGTGGTAATGAATTGTAGGTGTGGCATTGTGTTGTATGGGGAGTAATCTGTTGTACTGGTCCAATGTAAGTCAATGGGAAAAAGTGCTTGAACTTTTGTAAATACAGTGGAGCCTGTCGTAATGGTGTATTTGGTGAAAGTGTTGATGAGTTGAAAAGTGCCAAAATCTGGCGGAAGACGGAAGAAGAATAAACACTAGGATGGCATATTGTGGCTGCATAGTCTATGCAGCCACAATATGAAGCCCTCAACTTTTGCACAGCACAGCAGCATAAATATGATATTATACAGTATATTGATGTAAACTATGAAAACAGCCACCAGGAGGCAAGAGTAACTCATGAGAAAGTGTGATCTCACTTAAAGTCACTTAGGAAGGTTTCTCACCCATCATCTGTACTTCTTAGCTAAGAAGTACAGATGATGGATGAGAAACCTTCCTTTGCTTTGACTAATCCCTGTACAACTGAGGGCTTACACAAACTTAAAGTCACTTAGGTTAATCTTGATCAGCAAGAACTACATCATGGGAGTTTAAACTCAGAACAAATGGAGATGTATTATTTATTAGACTTTATGTGACATGGATTCTATCCATATCGTTGGTTGTGGACATCTGCATAACACTGCCTCAGGAGTTGCAATTCTGAAACTGGCTTTAATTGCGGCAGTGATAAGGATTGAGGATCAGAGGTAATTGAGCTCATTTGATTGAAATCGTGTTATTGTCGTCTTTTGGCTGTGATGTGTCATTAGCCATGTTAATTAGCTCATGAAGTCTATTAACCTCAGACCTGAACACTGTGTGCGAATCTGTGTTACAAATTAGTGCTTTAATGACAGGAAGTGAGTAAGTGCATGATTATTCTTACTGTAGACATATCTGAAGTTTGTGGCCAGGATCTTCAGCTAACAAACATATCCACTCTGTTTCTAATGTAAGTTTGTAGAATAAAAAACCTGCCCTCCCCAGGGAGGCATCCAGGAAGTATCTGAAACAGATGCCCGTGCCTCCTCAGTGGGCTCCTCATCACACGGATTCCTGTGGGACTGAGCTCAGCCTCAGGCCTGTCACTCTGGAGAAAACTCTTTTGGCTGATTGTATTCACATGTGTGTCCTTTCGGTCAATCAGCAATTGAATTTTGTGGCAGAACAATTTACGAATGGAACTTGTGTAGCTCTTAAGGTTTGTTCAAGTAGATAGATAATAATGCATATGCTCAGTGTCTGATGAGAGGATGTATACTGGTCACTGGTCAGCAGTGTTTCTTCTCCACGTATGGATGTGTTTCCTTTCTCTTCCATCATCCTAAAAAATGTACCATGAGTAAAATCCTCAGTTCACATCTGGACGTAGGTACCAGGGAGCTGCACTGTAGTATTCACTGCTCCTGTGTGGCCCCAAAGTACATATACTTACTGACAGGTCAAAGAAATCTGCCAAATATGTGTTTCACTATTTATTTATTTTACAATAAAGTTGTCTTTGAGGATTTTTCGAGCGAGGTGTTATGTCCCCACCATATTGGTGACTTAAGTTAGGGGGACACATGTTCACAGTATTCAACCATATGAGTTTATCACTGATGACTTCATTTGAACAAAAAGCCAACAATATTAAATATGAAATGTTCTTATGACACTTTATTCAAGGCCCATATCTCTTTGAGCTATTATTTTTTCAATAATATTTGTGTGTGCGTAAACAGATTTGTGTGTGCGTAACCAGATTTGTGTGTACGTAAAAAGATTTGTGTGTACGTAAAAGAAATATTTGTGCGTGTGTAAATAGATTTGTATGTACTATCAAGATTTGTGTGTGTGTAAAAAGATTTGTGTGTGCGTAATTTGACATTTGTATCTGTAACAGAACAATCTGTGTGTAAATAACCGCGTTGTACGAAGAGAAGAACGGAAAAAAGCCTAAGTGCTACGCACAGGCTCTGTTTTACACACAAATCTCTTTTTGACACACCTCTGCCGCCAAGCGTGTGTCAAAAAGATTCGGAAGTGTAATGTGGTTGTTCTAGCAGTACACCAGCAGATGGTGCTGTTGTAGCTGGTTATTACCTAGACGCAAGGAAACCAGCAGAGTTTCACACACACAAATCTGTTTACGCACACACACAGTCCAAGTTACACTTGCAAATCTGCGAAGGCAAGACTGCGTCAAAAGATTTGTGTGTAAAAAAAAAACTTGTGCGTAAAACATACTTTTTTTTACACACACACAAATCTTTCTACGCACACACAAATCTTTTTACGCACACACACATATTGATACGTACATACAAATCTATTTACACACGCACAAATCTTTTTTCGCACACACAAATCTGTTTGCGCACACACAAATATTATTGAAACAATAATAGCTCGATATTTGGCATAGACTGGTCTTGTCAGATCTCATTGTGGGACTGCTGAAACTCTATTGCAGAGTATATGCAGAAGTTAGAACTGTAACTGTGACCACTAACACTTTAAATAACTGGTAATCTTCATTTATTAAAGTCTTGGGTTTCTAATGCAGTGTCACGCTCCAGCAGACCCTTCACTAATGAACTTTATGCCTTGAAACGCTGGATCTGACCTCTGATCCCAATAGTCACTCAGCGGTCATCTCTCACTGCCCAGAAGATGCTGCGTCCTGCTCTCATTACGGACCTTTAAGTGGCTTTTGGCTTTCACTGTCACTCCCCAAGTATCTCCAAAAGTATAAAAGACAAGGCCCTGTGTCATGAACCCAAGAAGGTAGAAGAGCATTTGAAAGATCGAATTCCCTTGTTCGCCAGACATTCAGAAAGTACAGCAAGAATATCATATATACTAATGTTTTGTGTTTGAAATTTTTATATTGTTTATCTATTTTCCGACAGACATGAGTGGTGTTGCCGTGACAGCGTCCCTGTTCTTTTTGCTCTCCGTATGTTCGGCTTGCTACATCTCCAATTGCCCCATTGGTGGAAAGAGGTCTATCATGGATTCTCCTTTACGCAAGGTGAGTTTATTATTACATTTTATGGACATTTTTACATAGTTTACTTATGGAAATTTGGCCCCTTATGGACCAATACCAATGTGTTTTCTATTTCATTTCTTGTGTTTCAACCAAAGTCCTCTGAGATAACTACTGTGGTGATTCAGGGCAACACAAGAATAAAAATAATTGAATTGAATGTATTGCAGTGGGGGCGACAGTAGCTCAGTTGGTAGAGCATTAGCCTTTGAGCCTGAAGGTCGTGGGTTTGAGCCCTCCACAAGACCTACTTCACGACTACCACTGATGACTGCTGTCGTTGTGTCCTTGGGCAAGACACTTAACCCTACTTTGTCTGAAGCCCCCACTGAAAGATAAAGGCTGTGCCACAGAGTGGCCATCCTCCTGTGGACTCACCACCTGCAGGAGGTGGCTGGATGGATGAATGTATTGCTTGCTCATTTTAGCTTTATCTTACACACACTGTAAATGGATTCAAATATGTCCCATCACAGTGTATGTCGTGTGGTCCTGGAGAGAGGGGCCGGTGCTTTGGCCCCAGTATCTGCTGTGGGGAGGGCCTGGGCTGTCTGATGGGATCCCCAGAAACAGCTCACTGTGTGGAGGAGAACTACCTGCTGACCCCCTGCCAGTCCGGAGGGAGACCCTGTGGATCAGAGGGGGGCCGCTGTGCTGCGTCAGGACTCTGCTGCGACTCAGGTCAGTCTGTCTGCACAGTTTGAAGAGCTTTCAGACACGTTAGGCAAGTTTATTTGTACGGCACAGTTCATACACAAAGCAACTGTTGCAAATAAATATACTGTACATAAATGATACAATCCTTCAGTTCTATTTACAGATACTTAAATGAGATACTACTCATTCATTACTTATTACTTATATTCATTTATTTCTCAAACTTTTCACTCATACAATAAAACACACAGACAAAGGCACAAACAATCTCTTTCCTCCACATACTTAGTACTTTTTAACAAACAGAATCATATTTGAATGTGTTTATATAAAATTCATCTGACAAATTAGTATCTGCTATTTTTTTGGTAGTAGTTGTCAAAGTTTTTTTGCTTCATCTTAGGCTGTAACTCTTAGGCTGTAACTATGGTTAAGTATGAGAGTCAGAGAGTTTCCCGATCCTTTGAACAGTGGGTTTAAAGCATATGTAGTTGTCCTTGGATGCAATCCTATAATCCCTACTTTCTGGCACAAGCGTGTGTTGTGCACGTGTGTCCAAATGTTGTGTCCTTATATGGGCTTTTGATCATCAAGACTTAGTGTGTCTTTGTCTGTATAGTCGGTTATGAAAAGTAACCAGATTTCTCCATGAATACATTTCAATATCTCTATGTTACTATGTGTGTACTATTTACCTTCAGCAAGGACTTATCTAACCCTTGAAACCTGTTCTATAGGCCCTGATAACAGGCTGTTGACCCCAGTGGTAGACCGTGTGAGCACTGATTATGGCAAATGTCACCTACAGAGAGTTGCACCACAGACCAGAGCTGCCTGCCCGAGGAGGACGCAGAAGACCAGTACGAGCCCAGCGACTCCAGTGACATCATCCTCAGGCTTTTACACTTGGCCAATCACAACCTGGTGCATAGACTGCACCAATGAGCTGAACCTTACACAACAACAAGGGGTTGTATTTCTATTGGTTCAACATAGTTTCTTTTAGCTATAGAGTACATATGTAGAGTACCTTTATCTATTTTTATGTACAACATGAGGATGATGATTATCCTGATGCATGCTGAAATAAAATTTGGAGAGACTATTTCAAAGCGTGTTGCATAATTTCTATGCATGCTGTCATTGGTCAAATGTTTGAGTCTTAATCAATTGTTGTGAGGTTTTTAAATAGCATCTACCAGAACACGTGATTACACAGGGCCTCCGGGGTGCAGTCAGCTGTCATGATGCAAAGCCCGAAGCTGTGTTTTTCGAGGAAATCAAGAATCTTTGATTCTCACATGACAGGACTCTACATTCATTATGCATCTGTTACTGTCAGTGCAACAGTTCAATGACTTTGTGTAAATACAATATCCACTCTCAGTTATAGGATGTGTGCATCAAAGCTAATTTATCTGAAAGATTACATAATCTGTGAGGTGTGTTATGGTTTGTCTTTGAAAATATCCTTTATAAAGCACAACCGTTACCGCCAGATAAGAGATTCTGTCATTATGGCTGGGACTTGATAAAAAAAGATCTTATTAGGGCTTTGTAATTGACTCATCCAAATGAATCGCTTTTTAATCACATATAGATATTTGATCTGAGAACAGTGAGACGTTTTTTTATCACATGGATTTTTGGATACCATTGAATGATGACTGAATACTTTAGCAACAAAATATGTTTTTATTTTGTTCAACCAAATCCAACAGACCAGTACAATTTTTGTCATGTGTTTGCCAATAGCATATTTAGAAATATAGCTCATGTTGAGGGCCCTTATCTTCTACCAGTGGTCCACAGTCGAGTGCAGTCAGTGAGCCAGGCCTTTAGTTATTGTTTCAGACGTGGACTTAGATCCCTGGTCCTCCTTTTTGCTATCCTCGGGTCAAAATGACGCGCCACAGTAATCAATAAATACCCTAAATCCTTTCTTTCGAGCTGAATTTTGATGATTTTCCTTAACTTAATCAGCCCTGGGTCATTGAAACCCTTTTAGACCCTAATTTAAGGTCAACTTGCAACTGCCAACTTGCCCTCTGATCCCCCAGTCAAGCCTCTGCACCTTCTCCCAGACCAGGCCTCAACTGTATTAGTAAAAAAACACATCTCCTCTTAGTGGGACATCCAAACGTTAGCGTGGGAGGTATCCCGACATATTCTCCGGGACTAACTTCACTCACCATGCTTTGTGCAGATACTGCTGAGCCACATTTACACTTTATATCTTCAATTTATTTCTGGCAATAATTGAATTATTCAAATTTATTTAGTGGTGTTATTTTTGTAACAGGTGAAGTTTTGCTGAAGAGTTTAGAAAATTCAATTGTGTTGATGTTTTTGAAAAGTAACTTATCTAAGTTAGTCTAAGTAAGTTATCTGATGAAGAGGTCAAACTGCAGAAGTTTAAGAAAAGAGCGTAGAGTTCATACATACACAAATAAAGGCAAAAAACATGGACTGATTATTTATACATTCCTTTTTGAATTAACCAACTAGTGTTATATTATTATTATCTTTATTTCATGTTTTAATTAAATCGTATATTTTAGGAATACAAAAAGACACAGGATACAAGTATACAGTCTGTCCAAGCCGGTCTATAGATGTAAAGTGTTTCTGCCCAGTGCTTTCTCAGAGCAGGGCTGTAGCAACATGAGCTCATTTTACAATTAGTCTGTATAATGGTGTTTTCAGACACCTCCGGAAGCGCTTTGAAACGAAAGGTTTGATCAGTCATATAACTCATTTAGAAAATAAATCTGTGAAACTATTACTCACTATTTTGCATTTTTTTATGAATATGTTTTGTTGAACTTTTTACTCAAAAATATTACATTTTTAGACTTTTCCTCTGTAAGGTTTACCTATTGTGCAATTATAATCAATTCTCACCTATCTGCGCTATGGAACATCAACATATCATGTTTTGTTTTCATGTTTAACTGAGTAAAAGTAATTAAATGAGTAATAGCAGCTAAATGATATATTTCAATGACCTGCAACTCTGTCTATCCTTCCCTCACCAGGTCCTGCTCTCTCTCCTCACCAGTCATTTCTGAAATGACATTTAACGCTTGTTATTGCATGGATTCTCATCTCATACCATTTAATAAAGACTGATGAGCAGTAAGTTACTAGAGCCCTGTAATCAAAGACACGACACATGAATGATTCAGGAGCTGTATTGAGCCTTTAAAAGCACATGACCTGTCTGCACTGTGGCCTCTCAACATGCCTTATTCTGGGAAATATCGGCAGGAGTCTCAGGGGAACTTTGAGCCCTTTATGCGGGCGCTTGGTAAGATTTTTTAACTACTTGCATTTGTGCATCGGATTTAACTAATTATCTTACAAAGTTTCTTATATCCATTTTAGTAGCTAAATCAACTGCTGGATAAAAGACACAATAATTAACTGCAGACAATATGACAGGGGATTATCTCATTTTTGGAATCGCACACATTGTGAAAAAGATGTGGTTGTTTCAGGTGTTCCTGAAGATCACATTAAACTTGGCAGGGATCTAAAGACACTCACTGAGATCGAGGAGAATGGAGACCACTTTAAAATGACCATGACCACCGGAAGCGAGGTTAAGGCATTTTCATTCACCGTCGGTCAGGAGTGCGAAATGGAAAGCTTCACTGGGGAAAAATTCATGGTAATGGCAAAACAACACAATATGGACTTTTTTGGTGTTATAGTCTTTGTGATAAAACTGTGCCTTTTAGGGAGTGGTAAAGCGTGACGGGAACAAACTCACCTGCAACATGAATGGAATCGAATCAGTCACAGAGCTGGTGGATGCAAACACTCTGGTCAATGTGAGTGTTGCGTGTCTTTGTTTGGTAACATGAGACAGGCACTGGTATCAATGTCATGCTTTTGTCACACTTCTCTCCTGCAGACAATGACATTCAACGGCATCACATTCAAGACGACAAGTAAACGTGTATAAAACATGGACGATTAAATTCAACCCACATTTATGAGGGTTTGTGTGAAGCTCTAAATGTTTTTTTCTTATGGATGATCTGTGTGTTTAATTGCTTCTAATCCAAGCCCTGTTACGATAGATCCTTCTGTAGCTCTGGGTTTACCCCTGAGCTCCTCCATTATCCTTTGTCGGAGAATGAATAAAGCATTGTACTGTTTTTTGTTTCTGTGTCTGTAAAAAAACACATCCTAATTATACATGAAAAACGGGCTCTTTCAAAATAAAACACACCCATAATTTGTCTCTGTATTAAACCAATATCCGTATATATCCTTATAAGGCAAATACACACACCGTATACTCCAATTGTAATGGTAGCTTTAAGAATACATTTTGCGAAGTGGGGCCCTTTGTGATGAAACTGTGGTTAATTTAACAAGACTACTTCTTCAAGATGAAATACAAAGACTCTCGGATACAATAAGAAACATCTTGATTCTAAAAACACGTAAAAGTTTGGACACCCCAAATATGAAAATGTATGTTAAATGTTAAGCAGGGGAAATATTGGCTATATAGCACATTTTACAGCCCAAAGTCACCCAAAGCGCTTTACAATGTTCAGAGTTCAGATATTGTTTAATTCTCTCCACTCACGGTGATGACAGAGGCGAGATGCCGAACACACTGATACATCAAAGCCTCCAACCAACACCATCCATTCACTCACTTATTACATTCACAGCTATTGTACATGTTTTTAGTGGTAGGTGAAACCGGAGCACCTGGAGGGAACCCACGCAGACACGGGGAGAACATGCAAACTCCAAACAGAAAGGCCTGGAGGTGGAATCGTACCCCGGACCTTCTTGCTGTGAAACACAAGCTCTAACTGCTGCTCAATTGTCCAGAAAACCTGCTAAAATCATGATTGTGACATTTAGGGGCATTTGTTAACATTTATGGACAGTGGTCACCTGCTCTTTTGGACCGAATTCTCCTTTGTTAGTATTGCATTTCCTGTGTTTGAACAAACTTTGTAAAGTCCTCCGAGAAAACTGCTGGTGTGATTTAGGGCTATACAAAAATACATTGAATTGAATTGGTTCTCATAGACTATTTGATATTATTAGATACAGTATGTATCGTTTTTGCTACCCCCCGAACCAGAAATGGATTGATAAAGGGAAAGACAATGACATGACACGTGTAGTTTTTTTATTGAGCATATGTGATGGATGGAATAATCCAAATAAACATTTAGTATTTTCTTTGTGATTAATCTATTAGTGACGAGTGGCATCACCTAACTGTGCCTTGCACCCGCTCTGCTCAGAAGTCAGTGGCTACCCTCTTCCTTGCTCTTCCTTCTCATTTTATTGAAATTTGAATGACATTTGAATCCATAAGTGGCAATAAAAACATTCCCACATCGTGTTACATTTCACTTGATCAAACCCTCCTGAAAGGTACATTTCAAAGTACAAAGAAGGACAATGTCACTGCCAAATAAAAACTGTATAAAATAAAACAGGTAACACACAAAATATCTAAATTATTTTTTAATCAGCTGAAAAAAAAACCCATTAACTTAAGTGTTCGGTCATTTCATCCGAGAAAATAGAAAAAGTATGATGTCCTAGTAGTGCAATGAGGCACAGCAGTATTCAGGACAAGGATGAAAAACAAAGGAGGTATTTGTGCAAAAAATTGGATGCAGCCAAAGAATCAAGGATGTAATGTGAAGAAACAATTGGGACTCAGCCAGACTTGTAATTAAGAAAACCTTTATTGTGAATGAAGTGTGTTCATGTCAGACTCTGCTTTTATGGTCAAATAGAGCTCTGTGTATCTCTACTCTCAGTTTATCAGGAACTTATCAGAAAGATTACCTCATCTGAGTAAAGTGCTCCCGTGGGGTGGGTCATTGAGGAATACTTCATTCACACGGGAATTAGCGAGGATACAAAAACATACATGCATCAACATGTTTTAGAATGATGAATACTCATTTATTTGTTGCAGATAAACGAGGGCTGCACAACATATCTCACCAAACTTTTCAATTTGATGCACTGCACAATTTTCCTTTGATTCTAATCCTTTTTGACTGTTCCTAACCAAATGCTTTCAGAGACCGAGCATTTGAAAAAGTGAGTAATGATCTGCATTTTATTCTTGCAACATTTTATTCCAAAGTCGATTCAAGCACTATTCAATTCAATTCAATAATGTTTTTTATAGCCCTAAACCACAACAGTAGTTATCTCAGGGGACTATACAAAGCTGTCCATTCCCCAACACAGATCAAAGAATCAAACAGTTCAAGTACTATGTAAAAAGGGGTTGTTCATTAGTGTATAGAAAACAATATTAATTTATGAAATGAAGAGAAATCCACAAAGTTAAAGCTGAGTTGGGACAAAATCAGTCGCACAAGATCTACCCTCTACCCTGACCATGTTCAAAACTAGGTTAAAAACATATCTGATTCTATTTTGTACTATTTATTGCTTTTATCTCCTTTTTTAAACCCACATTTTAATAAAAGTTTTAAACCCCATACTTTTACACTACTGTTTTAACATGAAATGATTGTATATTTCATTGACTTTATGCATTATTAACTGTGTTTTTATAATTGCTCTCATGAATCACTTTGAATCACCTTGTACACGAATTGTGCTATACAAATAAATGATTGATTGATTGATTGATTGATTGATCAAACTGCATGGTGTAACTACTATATGTGTGTCACGCTCCGCTCCGGTTTGACCCTTGGATCACAGAGACGAGATCAAGGACACTGGTGTGAGCACAGACAGCACTATTGGGAGCAAACTAATCACAGACACCTGCAGTTAATGATTGAAGAAGCGTTTGGAGCCTTTAAAAGAGACCACACACCTCACTTCTGTCCACCTCCACGCTCTGTCAACATGTCTTTTGCCGGAAAATTCCAACTCGAGTCTCAGGAGAACTTTGAGCCCTTCATGCGGGCCATTGGTAAGCAGTGTGTGTTTATCTTGCTAGTTGGGTTGACTGATGTGATAGTTTTGTCCCATATTCTGCATTTTTTTTTTTTTTACTGAACTTAAAATGATTGTGTGTGTGATTCAGTGTCTTACATTTTTCAAGACTCATGAAATATTTGAATGTGAGTTTCATGTGTGGTTTGTCTGTTTTTAGGTCTCTCTGATGACCTTATCCAGAAAGGCAAAGACATCAAGAGCATTTCTGAAATTGAGGTTAACGGTGACCACTTTAAAGTAACCGTCACTACAGGAACTAAAGTCATGGTAAACTCTTTCACCCTCGGCCAGGAGGGAGACCTCGAAATGCTGACGGGGGAAAAAGTCAAGGTTTGCGAAATTATGATGCAGAAAGTTTAAATTTAGTTTTTGTAAAACTGAGAATTCCATGACTGTTTCTAGGCTGTGGTGAGGCAAGAAGGCAACAAACTGATCACATCTTTGAAGGGAATCGAGTCTGTCACAGAACTGGTGGATCCAAACACAATTGAGAGTGTGAGTACATTTGTTTAAACTTTAATTTTTTTTGTCATTCTCATACTAATGTCCCTCTTCTCTGCAGACCATGACTGTTGGTGGCCTCAAGTACAAGAGGATAAGCAAACGTATTTAAACCCTTTGTGCAATAAATATTATTGAAAAAGCAATTTGTTTTACTAATAGTTGGTTTATTGAAGTCTAATGACTTTAATTGATCTTTGAATACCGAGTCTATAATCACCCTTTATTGAAATACTGACCCTGACTGGTTATCTTGAGTGCAGGTCGGCTGGACCTTGCACTTTTGAGATCGCAGAATCAGGACAGGAGACAAATCTCTTCAGTATCAAGCTCCTTGACTGCATTTTATAAAGATTTTAAACAGTCTTTGCAATGTCCTGATACTCCAAATGCCTCTTGGTCTGGATACTGACTTTCTGTAGTTTTCCTGTAACTTAAATCATGAGAGGCTTTTTAAAGGGGTGGTCTAAAGTTTAAACTGAGTTTACTTCTACTTGAGTCTTAAACTTACACCTAGATTACATATGCAAAACACCTGTTGGGGCTGAGCTAAAACTACAAAATGTATTGCATGACAATTTTCTTTGCATAAATGTACTAAATTTTATTTATCCCTTAAGGATCACCCTCCCTATACAAGGATTTCTTTAGATATTTAAATTCTTTCAAAAGCGTCAATATTAGAATTAACACATCAAACGCAAGAAGTCTGCACAATAAGCATTTCCATTTGGGTATCATAATTCGAGATGGAACAGGCAAAATTAGGTGACCCTTAAACTTTAAATTGGCAATGCGAAAGGGAGCCTGATTCTGATTGGATATATACTTGAAACCCTGAACATACCAAGGACATCATGCCCAATGCATTTAAGTATTTGGCCATGCTGACCTGTAATCTGGGAATAATGTGTAGTAAAATTAATTGTACGTTGCCTAAACTGGGCTGTTGAACTAATTTTTGAATTTTTTTGTAAAAGTTACCACTTCAGCCTGAGTCTTTGCTGGTCAGTGAGAAAGGTGGGCGCAGATTTTCAGTCTCTGAACGGAACCACTGATGCTGAATGTGGCATTCCCAACAAACTGTTCATGCTGTTTTCATTAAAGGTTGCACTTGGTCAGGTGACAGTTTTATTAAAAGTCATATTACAAAAGGTGAACAGTTTGACAGGCGTAGACCATCAGACAATAAACAAACAAATGAAGCCGGCTCATTTTCTCCGGTGGAAGAGGTTCTTGATGTTGTCCTCCACAGACTTGGGCTCGTTCAACATGGTCATGGGTCTGTTCTTCAGAGCCGCTTCCCTCATGGAGTGGTACACAAACTCATTCTCCTTAAACATCCTCAGCTCCATCTCCGTCTGCATCCTCATTTCCTGAGGACCAACAAAAGCATTTGGGTGTGATTTCAAAGACGATATCAAAATGATCAGATAGTTTTTGATGATTGAATAATCATGTTTCTGATCAAAGTCATAAAGTGAGTTTAGTTTTCAACTTTCCCTACAGGGATTAAAGTATTCCTTAAGTTTAACTGAAAGTCCATGTTATGTTATTTTAATCAAACAGAGAAAATATATCCTCGAATTATAATTAGCTTTTTAAAAACATTTTACAAATACATTTCATTTTAGCCAGTGAAATGCAATGAAACATTTAAAACACATTGAAAAAATTGTTATTTTGGGCTAATTGAGTCATTTGAATTCAGTCATTTAAAGTAATTTAAAACCTGTTCCTAATGTCTTAATCCAACCAGGCTATTGGAATGAACATAATTAAGTCATTTGGAGACGATACATAAGAGGTTTTTCTCATGTACATTCCTGATATTGATATGGATCAAGCTAAAACCAACTCCATATATATGTCTATATTTGTAAAAAGGGAAAAAGAAGACACATCATACTTTGTATTCAAATAAATATATATTTATTATATACTATTAATTCAGTATTTTGATATCATTTGGTCTTACCTCTAAGTCCTTGGTGATTGGATGCAAGGGTCCGTGTGTGACCATAAGAATTGCGTAGGCCTTGCAGACCATTCCATGCCCAATTTCTATTTCTCCAGCCTGCCAGTGGTTCACTCCAGCACGCATGGCAGCCATGCCCAGACCAGCGTGGTTCTGGGGGTAAATTTTTCTAGACAAAACATCAAACAGAAACAGAAATTAATATGATGGCGTCTTTTTTAGATGTTGTCTTTAGAACATGTTGCAATTGGACATTTTTGCATTGTATATATTAAATGCATTATGCAAACTCCACTCGGGCCTTGTCTTAACCGAGGACCTTCTTGCTGTGAGTGTAACTGCATCACAGCTATGACAGGCCCAAACTTTCGCCTCAACGCGCCACAGATTGCTTTAAACCAAAATAATGATCCGCCATCTAGGACTCATCTTCCAGATTTGATCATGCAAACGAAGGCTTTTGAGTGCCATTTGTTGTATATTCAGTCATTCAGCCAACTTCAGCTCCACCAATACCCGCATGCTGTACCTCGTTGTAAAGCTTGATTTGTATCTACTGACATTTGTTATTCATTGTGTAAAAAAACTCCATACATGGAGCTTATGGAGCTGAAGTATGAATCAATATGGACAAGTTTTACAATCCATGATGTCTGCCCCTGAACAAACTAAAGCGGCCCTCTTACTGAAACATTTGGACATCCTTGTTTCTTGTACGACCATGTTGAGCCAATAATGAAGTCATTAAATAAATTAGAAATGCATCAGGAACAACAGTGAAAATGAGGACCTTTACAATGTTGTGGCGGAACACATGAATACTTGCCAGCAGAGACCCAAATAAGATACATATTTTATGTAGATATCCCAGGTGCTTTACATGTTTGTCATTATTTAGTTGTTAAGTATGTAGCCCGTTTAAAAATGAATCCAGTTTTGTAATTTTATAATTTCAGTCAAATTTAGAAATTAATGTATGCAAGTTAAAAAAAAAGTCAATTCACTGCTAAATCATGTAACTCATTTGCACTAGTAGCAGTCGTAGTATTATTAGATTCAAATATTTATGAATGGGGCAGATTACAAATGTAGGTCGACCACGCCCACCTCGGTGTAGTGAGTGTAGACAGGTGCGGCCTCTGATGAGTGTTTCTGAACCGATAATACAAGTTGCAAACGGACTATTTCTTGGTTTGGTTAAAGTTCAAGTTTAAGTTTACGCTTATTTAAGGAAAGCCCCATGAGATGAATTAAGAAGATAAATAAAAAATAAAAGAAAGAAGACAAAGAAAGAGTAAAACTATTAAAGTAGCCTTATGTAATATTTGCATGTCAAGTCATCATTAAATGGCCCCAATATTTCAAAAGGCGTTATTAAATCATGCTCTTTTCGTATACATCTTTAACTGATAACAGTAGTTCAGCCGAGATATTTAAAGTGATTGTCTGGAGTTTGTCAGAAAGAGAGACAGAGACGTACTTGATTTGAAAAAAACGACGCAAGCTCCTCCCCCTTCCTTTCTGATTGGTCTACACCTACGTTTCCGTAACACTTTGAAATGTTAATCAGAGAACATATTATACATATACATTATTAATACACACGCACGGAGGTTTTCAGAATTATTTGTGAACGTTTTAATGAAAAAAAATATGTTTTTATGCACACAAAAAAGCGATCGCGGCAAACCAGGAAGTGCTATTATCATGAATTGCACATTATAGGACACATCTGCAGAGGATCTGATTATGGATATAGGTTCAGTATATACATAAGTACCTCAGCGCGGATGTTCAGAATTCTTTGTTCAGTTTTCATGTAGTTCCAGAGCCTAATAGAGGCTCAGCGAAAACAAACAACTGAGCATGCGCGCAGCTGCGAGCATCAGCGCCGATGATTGACAGCCCTTGGCATGACTCGATTGGTTAACCTCGACGGCACCGTGGATTCTGAACTATAGCTAAAGCCTGGTTCACACGAGACAATTTTAAAATTGTCGGCCGATTTTTCTCCGTGTTAGACCCCACACGGGGAGATTAAAAATCCTGCGTCTAACCACTTTGGTCGTGCAGTGTGTGGTGCGTAGCCACACGGCAAGATCACGCAAGCCACAAACATCACACACGAACCGACACCCCCCCCCGAGCATTCCCAGGTCAGACGGAAATCTCACAAAATCTCTCAAGATCAAGCGTGACTTCAGAGTAAACAGTCATGGCGGACGAAGAGGATGCAGTGGCGATAGTGTGCAGTTTGTTGTTAACAGAGAAGAGACGTAATCCAAAGAAAAGGCAATGGTCAAAGCCATGCTGCTGTGTTTTGGTTTTTTTTCCGGTGTTTCCTCACCGGCTTGTCACCTCGTCTTCTTATTGGCTACACGCCGTAGTCATGGCAACGCGCTCGCTTGTCCTCGGAGGACACCACACACGACAAGAAATCGGGCCAAAACAATCCAACATGTTGGATATCCCCGATTTGAGATCGAGAGCAGTCCCGATGTCCTTCCGAGCGACGAGTGCAGTCTTAACACACCACACACGGCAGGATAATCTGTAAGATTTTGTTACGGAAATCGGAGCGTTTCTTAAGATTGTCGTAAGGGGTAAATCGGGTCTAAATCGGCCTAAATATCCTGCCGTGTGAACCAGGCTTAAGAGCAGGGAAGGCGGGACTTGCCCGTAATATTAGAATTAATAAAATGACTTATTTTATATCAACATTTAAGCCCAGGAGGTCAATTTAACACATTTCCTAAAATTTGTAATTCATTTAGAGTTACAGACTATCACTTTAAATATCAAAATTGTTAAAGTTGTTATTGTTTTCATTTTGATGTCCCGCCCTCCGCCGTTTCGCCAATCAGGAAGTGCGTACTCCGGGTTGCCAGAACTCCGCACGGCTAGCTAATCTCACTGGTAAAATAACATGTGGCAGCAGAACTAAAAGAGGTGTTGTTATTACTCTCAAATCATTACAAGCCGTTATTTGCAGATTAAAGCTTAATTGTAATAAGAATCATTTGAGACCACATGTACGCAATTAAAATAATGTTTCTTTTTTATGTGGGACTTGTACATGTATGTCTAAAAAATAGGGAATAAAAAAAATCAAAGGGTGATATCCTCTGGAGGAAACCCTGATGTTGATACGCTGAAGAAATACGTTCCAACATCCATTCTTCCCACTCCTATTTTGGACATCAATTACTTATTTATTTTGGATAATCAATATATAATTGCATTGCTTTTATTTTCTTTTTCTCATCTCAAATGTCCAAATAAAAAAAATTAAAAAAACATTCATTCAAAACACTCATTAAACATTAGCATGGCTATCATGGCAATGTGAATGGAGACAAACAAACAACTGATAAAATAATTCCCTGTGTTTGCTGCTGGATTTGGTGTGTATCTGGCAACCTGAGTCAGGGAGAGTGGGAGAGGACTACAAAATATTGACTGTGACTGCAGTACCACTTTTGGCCAGATTTTTACATAATGCTCCTTTAACAATAATGACAAACTTACAGAACACAGAACATTACTGACATAAACAAGGAGTTCTAAATAATTCAAATTGAACTTAAATAAACCAAAATACAGATCCTGGTCATTTAAAGAGTGCAACAAGTAGATTAAAGCCAACTTTCTTGAATAGTTGAGCAAAACAAAGCAGCCTCCTACATGTCTACTCACAGGTATCCTTCCACCATTTTGCGAGAGTATTCGGCTGCGTCATCGTTGTACTGGAGGTAAGCCTGGACCTCGCTCATCATGCTCCACAAGCGGATCAGGTAGATGTGAGTGTCGGCCAGCACCGGTTCTGCTTTCTTGATGGCTTCCCTGCAAATTTTTACCACCTGAAAAAAATTATAATGCAAGTTTGTCAAGTGAAAGAGTATTGTGAGATTATTATTCTTGCTATTTGGGGAGACATATTAATTTGTAAGCCTACTTCATGATAGTCGCCCTTTAACCGAGCGGCGTCCATCTTGCCCAACATCTCAAAGCAGAAATCTGAGGCTTCTTTCACCTGTTCTTCTGTTGGCTGAGAATGGAAGCAAAATCAAGCAATGTACAGTGAGTATATATATTGGATGAAACTTTGGCAAAACAAAATTATTTCATTTATAATCCTTGTACTGTTATAGAATTATTATACAGAGAAATGTATGATTGGTAGTAAGTAAAAAACTACTAGATTAAAATTTGCACACATATCTAAAGTCAAATTGAAATCAACCTGGGCTGAGATCATGACAAAACCAGGACTAGAACTAAACAGCAACAAGTGTGAACACGGTAATGTCAGCTGGGCCGTGTTTGGCTCTTTTTTTGCTCTTTTTCGCTATTTTTTGCCATTGAAAATTATGCATACGAGAACTGAAGTCATAAGAACTCTTTTTTCTTTGCATCTGACATTTTTTTGAATAATTTCAGATGATACCTGACTGTTTTTGATAAAATTGAGCCTTGTGGTGCTTTCACGAGATTAGCATTTGCACTTAAAATTTAGAATAGTAATTGAAAATAAAATAAGTACCTGGCCATAACTTTTGGCAATATAGTTACACAACATAATGATTACTTTGAGCATTAAACTACATTTTGTGTACAGCTCCATGAACTCCAGCCTGTTCATACAGCTGCTTCTGCAAATCCAATCGTATACATTTACTTACATACTAATGACACTTTAGCATCAGCCTACACCTCTTGGATCTTTCTGCTGTGAAGTACAGCTCTGTGACAATGTAAATAAATCTGCAAGTGACCGATATAAAACTTTCATTCAACATTCATTCATTCATTCACATTTTGGCACGGGATCAACTGCAGCATGTGTTTTTCTTGATCAAATGAAATTGGACAAGCTGAGTTATCCGCTTTGTAAACATACTTATTGATTTTAGGTGAATTGTTTTTAACTGTTTTAATAACTTATCTCCTGATTGGAAGTTGTTGAAAGCAGGTTTCGACAGAACACCAGAGGTGACGGGGCCTTCGCTGTTGCTGCTGTTTACCTCTGCACATCAGAGCAACTTAAAACTACTCTTCAGACTCTTTTTTGACTTTGCTTTTGTTTGTCTTTGTTCTACTATCTTGTGCATGTGAAGCCCTTTTGGCAGCTGGTGTTGTTGTAAATGTGCTGTACAGATACAATGGATTGGTATTTGAATACAATAAATAAATCTGATTTGGCACACAACAAAAGCGGTTAACCCTTTAATGTTCACTCCTTGAAGAAAGCCATGTCATGTTTTCTTTTTTTGAATAGTAGGAGAACTAATAACACATATTTGTTTTATGTTTTTTTTAGGGCTGTCAAAATTATTGCGTTAACGCACGTCAATAAATTTTTGTCATTAATCGCGTTGAAAATATGCATTTGACGCATGCCCATGCGTCCCATGATAACACTCAGAATGCCGCGGACACATGCGTGTGTAAGATGGGGACAGAGCAGGTAGACCCTCTGGGAATTCAAGTTTTGAAAGAATACACGCGTGAACTCTGCATGATGAGCTGCGGGCGCCACAGCGCTCTGGACACAGGTCCCACTTCCAGCGGCTGTGATCACGGCGAACGGCGCTGCGTAATGGGATCATATCCAAGACCACGCACAGAATTATTCTCTAGTGTGCGTACATGTCTTTGCGTAACCGATGCACACAATATGTACAGCGCTGAAGCTGGACTGCGGAGCCTCAGTCTCCTCCGTGTCTTCCCCCGAAGCGCACTCGCTAAATTAAAGCTGAGGTTCCTAATTTTCCTTTTGACCACCAGTTCATGTTAGTTGTGCCAAAAAAAGTAATGGTGTGAGCAAATCAAACAGATTTAATGACATTCTGCATTTCAGACTATTTTGAAATGTCCCTTATCTGTAACAAACAATGGTTTTGTTCTGAGTCTAAACAGAAAGACAGAATGTTAATAATGTTAATTCCATTTTATATGGATTTATTGTTATAACAAACAAACACAGTACATATGTTCACTAAGCTGTCATTTATCTTTCCATTCAAACAACAATTTACAGAAAAATATGGCATAATTTTGCCAATAGTTTGAAATGTGATTAATTACAATGAATTAATTTTTAAGCTGTAATTAACTCGATTAAAAAAATTAATCGTTTGACAGCCCTAGTTTTTTTACCTTTAGTTTTTTATTATTCTAGACCTTTACCAAGTGTAAAACAAAGTGATAGAGGTAGATTTAAATTCAAGTAGATATAGTGACTCAAAAAATGATCTACCAAATAGTTGAGGAAACTGTTAAAGGGTTAAAGTATAATTATGCAAACCTTGACTCCGTCCACCTCCCGACCTCCCATCTTTATGTCGTCTTTGGTGCGGTTTTTGCAGTGGTCACAGGTGCAGTCAAAGTAGTACTGTAGTTTCAGCATCCTCTGCCTCTCCTTGGATAAGTTCAGGTAGTCCACATAGGCCACGGTCAGCTCCTCTCCCTCTGTGATCTTGCCCAATGCACGCAGCTCGATCCTAAAGCACATTCAAGACATTTACATATCTCACTATCACAATGTCATAGACTGTCAGGGCTGGATTACTGTCTCTACTTATGATTTATCAAGTGAAACACACGTCCATAAAGTGCCCTTAGTTTCAGCCAATGCAGCGAACAGTTAAGCCAACAGTAGTAATTAATACCAGAAAAGTAATATTTTGTTGTCTACAGTTTAAACTATTTGTGTATACCATGTGAGTATGGAGTTGTATTGCATTATACCAATTGTAATCCAACTGATACTTTATTACGTAATAAAACCTAATTTTGTAATGAAGTGCCCATTACCCAATAATATATTGAGAAAATTGTTAAATGACAGATGAAAGATTTTAAGTAAAAAAATTTTTTTTGCTTAAAAGCATAAGGAAGGACTGCTATGGGGACCTGTTTTCAGAGGAAATACCAAGTAGATAAACATTCATTTTGTGAAGGCCAGAGCAGAGGTGAGAGATCCAGAGAGATGGATCTTGCAATTACCATGTACTAACTACAGCTGTACCATGCTATTTTAATATTATGTATATGCTCTTGTTTAAAGTCATTTTCACATTTAGAAACCAGGATAAAGACAAATCTTCACTGGGTTACTTTGATTTTATAACCTTTACGATTAGGATTATAATATTACACAGACTATTAATACGCTATACTGTATATAATATACACGCTTGCATAATTTTTTCAAATTGGAGTAAATCATGACTTATTAGACTTATTACATATATGGATATATATTAGAATATACGACCCACAGGGATCTGTATATCCCTGGCTCATTGACGTAAATATGAAATATATCATGTATTATTACTGTGCAGGCAAGTTTATAGATGTGGAAATATTTCAAGCCAAAACCCCAAATGTCAGCAAGATAGCATCTTGTTCCATCAGGTTTGGTTTAATTAAATGGAACCATGTGACATTAGTTACAAAGATGAATAGAGGAGTTGCACTTAGAGGTTATTATGACATCGGAAGGAGAGGACATGAAGAAAACTGATAGTACTGTTCCAAACATGTTAGAGATTGTTATTCCATCCAAAAGAAGGTGACTATATTACTCAGTTACTACAGGTCACTATGTGGAGTGAGTGGATTGTTGATGGTTGCTGTACGGCAGAATAAACACAGTTCTGTTGAGGTAACGCACCTCTGTTGAGAATGAAATAAAGTATTCACAGCCGATTGACTGAAAGATAAACAGGAAGCAGTTTACACCAATCACAGACACAGACAAGAACACACACATAACACATGTATGTACTGGATGTAACAGGCTGTGTTCACGCTTGAACATTTTATAATTCAAAATGGGAGATTTTAAAAAGCTAAATACAAATTTAATATCAACATATATATTATAATTCCATTCTCTTGGTTTTTTTTTTTTAAAGAAGAAATTTGATGTATTATTTTTGGCCATGAAAATGATATTGATACTCTTTACTTTGTCATTTTATTTTTTAGAGTATTATCTTCAGTAGAAAATATTTGGTGAAACAATTATGAAGGGTTAAAAGTGTTCTCTGCCTGACTCCCTATACCACCACCAGAGGGAGGAGTTGAATTTTTGCTGTTTTTGTTTTGTTTTTTTACAAATAGGAAATTTACCGGCTGCAAATATTGCCATGTAATTGTAAAGAACATCAGTAAAGAAACGAATCCCAAAACAAATATATTGGAAATATGTTTGTTTTAGAAGGTGGAAAACTCTGGGATGATGTCATTGTGTTAAAATGACATCATACTATTACATGCTTGTGCCAGAAATTCCTGATATGAGCATGGATAGATATAAAAACAACTTCAGGTCTGTTTCTTATGAGGGAACAATGTTGTGACATGGTTAAAAGATTTATTTCAAGTTTATTTGCCAAATGTCTACTTAAACGATTACATAATGGCACCACTTTATGAATGTATTTCTTTATGACAGAGAAGACATTGAACTTTGTGTCAGTTTTGGGTCAAGTAGATAGAACTAGTAATTGCAGAGACCATAAACCAGGACCATAGATATGCATTCTGATAGTAGTGATGTCACATGAACACGGAGAGACTCACTTTCCGTGGTTGAGGATCACGGTGCAGTTGGGCCAGCAGTCGTGGTTCACCAGGCAGAGGCTTGGGAACAGGCCGACGCCCACAGCCTGAAGGCCTCTCTGGTCACTCACTGTGAAACCGTTACAGTTGATCTGAAATCACATGGAAAATATATTTAGAGCTCATAAATGAAAAAAACCATCACATTGACAGTTGTATTGCACTCCAAAAGTAAATGGATGGTTGAATGGAGTTGTTTTTATTTGAGTTCATTGTGAGTGGCATGTGTGTGTCACTTAATCTTATTTTTTGAACTGTTGCTTTCTTTTGTACATTCCAAGGGAGACGTCTCTGCTATCTTTTTAAAACAAGATCATTTTGCTTTGTCCCATTGGCAAATCTTGTTTTAAGGCAGTCAGAATGTGCTCAAATTAAAATATATGTTGCCCAATTTGAGGATTTTTGCCTTGTTTTTCCTCACTTTTTTGCAGTGCACATTACAAGTCCAAATACAGTTCAAGTTTAAGATGTTATAACCACAAACAGTCAAGTCAAAGTCAAATTGAAGAATGATTATTGATTAGAAAGTGCCTTTATCTTTTGGGACCTGCAAGTAGCAAATGAGTTTGTATTAACGAACAAAGGGGGACTGTAAAAGTGCAGACTATTTATGAGTGCATTATTTACCAAAAATTTATAAATAAAAAGTCTAGCTTAATTTGAATCTTTTCCAGTTGAGTTGGCTTAGGTGAAATGACATATCTTTCATTATTTGTGGGGCATTGATGGGGCCCTGTGCAGCTGCTTATTCTCCTTATTGGTTCGGAGCTTCGTCATAAGATGGAAGTTTTAGAAAAACAATATAAATTGCCACTAAAGTATTAAAAAATACTCAGTCTATTTCAAGAAAAATCTATATTCTCTAAACATTTTTGCAAAAGTAAACACTATAGATAATACATGAAAAAGTTTGGAGCCAAAAGTGGGTCCGGATCCAGTCTGTGCCGAGATCTCTCCAGCCCTTTATGTCACTACTTGTGAATGAGTATAATTTAGGGGTTTAGGATTGTACAAAGGTATAAACTGTCACTGTCATGTGTAGCTGTTGGGGCCCATGCAAATTAGCTTCATGGTTGTTCCTCTTTACAAAATACCAACAAACTTTACAAATAGAATGTGTATGACTTGTGTTACCATGAAGTTTTGTAAACAAATAATTGAATAATCAAAGAGCTATAAAACACACACCACTCCAAATAAATGTGAGACGTCATCTATTGTGTGCTGCTTGCTCTTGCGCGGCCAGTAGTCCAGGAAGTTATGGATGTCCACTTTTAGATCTTTGAGCTCGTCCTCCGGCATGTCGGCAAGATGGTCCTCCAGCTCGTCCAGAGTGGTCAGCTGCATGTCGGACACTTTACTGCCCTCTTTGTCCAAGCGCCACATGATCCGAGCCACCAGACTGAAACACAAGAGGCCGTCGTGTGATTTCAAAGAACATTCCCAGGATTTGCTGATTTGATGCGGGTTTCAGATTTCATCACAAGCTTTCGTAAGGATATTGTGGGGGAAAGCGAAAACTTGCTTCTGATATTTTTGTGTGAAGTAAAACATGTTATGCTTGTTCCCTTGACACATCAAGCTCAAGTTCCTAACTTTCAAACCACAAAAATGTAACTATTTAATACTATTCATGTAACTAGTAGTAATTCAATTTGTTTCTATCAATAGTTTTCCTATGCATGTATTTTTAGCCTCATCTAGATCCGCTTTTTCACCCAGAAAAGTTAAAAAGAGAGGACCACCCTCATTTCAGTCAATCAGCTCAAAGGGTCAAATAGAAGGATAGATAGATAGATACTTGATAAAATAAATAGTGACTCACAAAGCTTTCTTTAAAGTATGCAAAAAATAACAAATTTCTGAATGAGAGTAATTAATACAGCATGTTGTGGTCTGCTTGGTTCACAACACTTCGCTACTTTTAAGCGTTTAAGCATTAAAAAAAATTAAGCAAAATGCAGTATTCATCAAACAGGTACCCCTGTGAAAGTGAAAACTCTCAACTCAAGAGTAAAAAAAAATTTAAAAAAATTATTAAATCACCTTTGCCTGGGAAAAAGTATGCTTTTTCTTTTTGTTGCGTCAGTTTCTATGTTAAGTATTTAAGGAATCTTTATTTTGTTATAGGGTCTTTCACAGACCAGGTCACAAAGTGCTTTACAATTGTGGACATTTGTCTCTCACCTTTTGTACATGTTTTTAGAGTTAAGTCTAAGTTCAAATGTTTTCTGCATTTTCAAATAAACTCCTTTGGAACAATCACGTCAATTACGGGAATTAATTTGTAATTAAGATTTTTAGGAACAGGCAGCAGTCCCCTACATCCATCTGAAAGAGAGGTCTCAAGTTTTAGTTGGTTGTGACCATAGACTGTACGTAACATGTTGAAACCCTATTAGTCCTTGGGATATTTTATGCTTGGTTTTTCACTTTATATTTCAGTTAAATTCAATGTATTCTTTATATCCTTAAATCACAAAGAAGTTATCTTGGGGGACTTCAAAAAAACGTTGCATTCGCCAACACAGACCAGAAAATCAAATAGTTCAAACACAAGATAGTCAATGATAAAAACACATGGAGCCATTGTTGCATAACGGGCAGATGACCATTGTCTGTAAACGTTGATAAATGTCCATAAATGTTGTTGAATGTCGAGTGTCCTGGATCATACTTTTTTCATATACTGTCTGTTCAAATTATCAGTTCACAAGAAACTTTCAAATCATTAACAACTTCATACACAACTTATGTGACTTGTAATATACATATACAGAATAATAAACAAGATATTTCCCTCCTCTTTTGGTCCATCACCGCTGCATTTCTTACCGGACGCTCTCGTTGGGTGTTTTTCCATAGGCCTTGATAGCGCCACATTCTTGCTTGTGCTCTGCCCAGCCGGCTCTCTGGCAGGTTCTGTCGCAGTAATGAGCAAATTTGCACTGACCGCATCTCTGGAGCTTGTCTTGTCTACGGAAACAGCTGTGGCAAATGCGCTCTGCATGGCTAATGGGAAAAAAAATACAGTTTTTATTTTCTTCAAAAGTGTAAAATAGCATAATAGGTTGGTAACTGGTAAAAATCTGTTTTTCCGACATATTATTGTATTGCTGTATATTATTGCCATGAAAATACAATATGTATATTGGTATTTTACAGCTTTCATGCTGGATAAAGAAATAATACTTTCAAAATTAAATTATGTTTATTATAATTGTATATACTGTACAGGCAATTTCAGTAAATAATTTTTAGCTATGACCTTTAGGCTTTGAGACACGTTTGTTAACTGCATCTGAAGGAGAAAAATAATAATACCCTATTATCTGAAAAAATGTTAGTTAAACATGAACTATTCCTTACTCCTGACATCAACATTAAATCAATGTTTACCAATCATGACTTACCACAACATTACACAAAGTTTCATGTCACTATCAATCAACTCATTCATAACATTAAAAATATAAATATTTACCCGTCAAAACAAACAGATGAGATGCTTTGCTCGGTGAAGATCACATCTCCAGCCCAGAATTCCTTGGTGGCCCTCAGTCCTCTGCCCTTTCCTGGTGAATCAAATATCTCCACTCCTTCCATGATGCTACTACTCTACAGATCCCAATGAATGAAAAGTTTTAATGGAAGGCTTTTTGCCCTTTGAGTTCCTTGGGAATGACAACTGCTCTCGCTCTACACCCCCACGGTCCTGAAATAGCCCTGCCATCTCTTGGTAGTACCATTACACACCAGGTGGGACAGGGTAAACTTCACATTACAAGAGTTTTCTCACATCTCAATCACTTTAGCACAGGAATTTATATGTATTTCTTGTCTTGTGATTCAAATCTAAAATGGATGATTACTTTGAAGTTTTTAAAAAGTATCATAAATTTACCACACCCCTTAGATGAGGGTGGTATGTGCCAGTGGCCATTTGGTTATTTCTGTCTCTCAGTTGGGCCTGTCGGTCAAGAGGCTGGTGACGTTGGACAGCTGCGAGGAGATTGGCTTTATCAGCCCCTGCTCCACTCTTCTGGTACCTTCTCCAGCGCACTCACGGCTTCCAATTGCAAAACAGCATTTAGAAAATAGAAAGTTGTAAGGTCACTGTGGTGTCATTTTAAAAAGAGAAAGAGCTGTGTTAGGTTTCTATCGTAAAACATTTCAGATGCAAAAATAGGCTTTGTTACGGCTATTAGTCAATAATAGGTTGTGTTCATGTTGTAGAGTTCGGTCTCAGTTGGAGAAAAGGTGTGTGAACTATGAGAAATAAGCCTCTTTTTAAAGAAATGTAAGTAAAGTAAGAAAGTAAACGTCCAAATATTTGCCAGGTCATTATTTGATAGTAAGATAAGATTCACAAGGCTGCTATATCTGTTTTGAATATTGTCCAAACTTCAAGACACCTTTCAGAGAGAATTATTACCATACTATTATATACACCATAGTTCATATTATCTGACAAAGAAGTAAAGTAAGAAGAAATTTGCTGAGAAGTGGAAATGGAACACAAGAAATTGGACTTTCCAACGATCAGGACGGCTGTTTCAACTGCCCTCCTCCACAATTTTAAACTGGCTCTTTGGACTGGTGTGATGTCACATGAACATAACCTCTAATAAATGTGTTTGAAAGTGTTGACACTAGAACCTACAACATTAAGATGATAAAACAGTCCACTACTAAACAGTGTTGTCCTGATGACGTTTTTTCATCAGTTCATTCAATCAGGTTTGTTGCACATCATCAGAGATGGAAGAAACATGGATGTGGCCGTTTGCTGCAGTGTTTCAATCTGTCAGGTTTTGGCAACAGAGTGTTTTTAGAGGGTGTGGAGAAACAGGAAAAGGAAATGTGAATATAATACAGGCACTTATTTCACTTTAGTTAAAAAGATGAAGATTTGGAGAATTTGTATTATTTATTTGGGTGGGTGAGTGGATAGCACTCTCGCTTCTTAGCAAGAAGGTCCTGGGTTCGAATCCCGGTCGGAACAGGGCCTTTCTGAGTGGAGTTTGCATGTTCTCCCCAGTTTCCTCCGGGTGCTCCGGTTTCCCCTACCACTAAAAACATGCACAATAGGTATGAATGTAAATGAGTGAGTGAATTAATGGTTTTGATTGGGGGCTGATGCGCTCGCTTCCGTCATCACCGTGTGTGGAACAATTGGAACAATATCTGAACTCTGAACATTGTAAAGTGCTTTGGGTGACCTTGGACTGTAAAATGCGCTATATAAATAAACATTACTTACTTACTTACTTACTATGTATTATTGTAGTTATTTGAATTCTTTCTGAAGGAAATCATTTGTTAGAATCATGGGTTAGAATTTGTCATTAATTTAATTTCTGTGCAGAGGTGAAGTTCCACACTATTTCAAAGTGATAATTTGTTCCTTTTCCCATTACTGAACTTGAAAATGTTCTTATTTGTTAATAACATTAAGTTATCCTGAATTCTAACAGACAGACAGACAAACAAACAAACAAACAAAGCCTAGTGATTACATTACCCCCTAGGGAGATTATCATAGTTACAAACATGAGGATATAAAGGATGCACTGTTGCCAAAATCCACAAGATGGCGGCAAATCCGTCTTTCTGAACCATTCCACAACCCACTGAAAAGGAGATTCTGAAATGTCAAAAGGATCACCCAGTTATATTCTATTTACTGTCAAACACATTTATAAACTATAAAAGTTTCTAATGTGAAAGAGTTGGTAGCAAAAGTAATACATTTCAAAAAGTACTAAAACACTTTTAATATCCATTACAGGTACTCACTTTAATCTCTTACATTGTTTTTTACAGTAAAAAAACCCCATCAGTTTCAAACTCAGTTTTAAACTACATGATCTGATGTCATTTACAGTACATGAAAATATATTCATTTTTACATTTCAGGTAGTCCCAAGACGCTGATGGGGTTTCAGCACGCATCAAAAAAGTCTATGTGCGCCCCAGAGGAGAAGTCACTGTCCAGAACCAGCATCAGGAGTTTAGATCCGGGCTTTTCACAAGACATCAGCTCCCGGGTGATGCTGATCTGTCTGAAGATCTCCTGCTGCATCTCTGTGTCCATGGGCCCTGAGCAACAGCAGAAATCAATTATACAGATTGTTGGTCCATTACAGACAGTTTGGAGACTGGGAATAACAAAGACTTCTATTATGGGGACTGTAGTGTACACTGTTTATATATCTTCACATTTTTAGGCAAGATCATGATTAGAACATTCTACCACAGTTTATATCCATGCATTTTCCAAAGCAGTATAAGAAAGTGGACACTAAATCACATATGTTCATTCATTTACTGTCGTGCGTTATTTCAGACGGCAGTTTTGGCCATATTTTGAAGATAACACAAAAACCTTTTTCTTCCTCATTGTTAGTGGTTTCGTGAAGCCAGTTCATGTAAGGCAGCCCAGGAATTAACAGGAGCTGGAGGCTTTTGCCAAGAAGAATAAGCAGAAATATCACAACAAGCAACAATAAGGTGACCATTCTATTACTATTAATTATCTCAAAAACATTATGCATAGAGAATGAATGATTTCAAAAGACTTGGGACAAAAGCTGTGTTTGTGTTATTCCAAGTATATTACATCCTTCATACCAGGTAAGAAATGTATCGTCCTAAGTCTTATTCAATGACATGTTTTGCTTTTATGGGCAAATATTGTTTTAATTCAGTCAGTGAGATGAAACCACATGTGTCACTGCCAGTTTACAGAGTCCCAGACCCTGATGCTGCTAACATGTACCCATGTATTTATTACTTGCACTAGAATATATAGTATTATACTTAATGCTCCTTATTATGCTAAAGTTAGGGGTTTTTGTACTTAGGTCTTTCTTCTAAATCATGCAAAAGTTGGAGATCATAGACTTATTTCAATCTTCTGCTAAAGATAGAGATGTTATATGAGTTAAATATTTCATTTTATTTAGAACTGTTTTCTACTGGATTATATTTTCCTTTATTTTAGTATGGAGCTTTTTTCATTTATCTTGTGCTGTGTGCTCCTCATTCCAAATGTCTGTAGATTGTGATGCAACACTGAAAACGTCCTCACTGGGTAGTATAAAGGATATTAAAGGGCTCAAAATAATAACAAAAAAATGTATTGACTGAAGGACTGAACAGGGTAAGTGCGATGTGTGCATTTTATCTTACTAGTTTTAGTGCATTCTTTTTGTTATTTCGCTAAAACCGATCTGGTAAATTGTTGGGTGGGATTGAATCTGAATGTGGTCGTACCTGGAGAGTAGCTGAGAACTTTGACGTCTGGCTCTTCTTCGGCCAGCACCTTAAACATCATATAGCGGGCGGCTTTGGCGGTGCAGTACAGGACCCAGCGTGGGTGTGGCTCCTGCGCGAACATGGACGACACGTTGACCACGGTCCTCTTCAGGCCCGGTCTGTGGGGGAAAGCCTGCAGGACCCCCGCAGTCAGGGCCAGGGCTGAGCTGACGTTGAAGGTGATGTAGGCCTGCACTTCAGCTGGGTCGGTGAAGCTGGAAAACTGGGAGATGGTGCCTAAAGAACCTGTTGCAAACATGTGAGAAACCATCAGGGGCCAAAACATAGGGACCGAAACACAAAGACCATAACACAGGGGCCAAAACACAGGGACCAAAACACAGGGACCAAAACACAGAGACCATAACACAGGGGCCAAAACACAGGGACCAAAACACAGGGACCAAAACATAGGGACCAAAACACAGGGACCAAAACGCAGGGGCCAAAACACAGGGACCAAAACACAGGGACCAAAACACAGGGGCCAAAACACAGGGACCGTAACACAGGGACCGAAACACAGGGGCCGAAACACAGGGGCCGAAACACAGGGGCCGAAACACAGGGACCAAAACACAGGGACCGAAACACAGGGACCAAAACACAGGCACCAAAACACAGGGACCGAAACACAGGGACCAAAACACAGGGGCCAAAACACAGGGGCCGAAACATAGGGACCGAAACATAGGGACCGAAACACAGGGACCGAAACACAGGGACCAAAACACAGGGGCCAAAACACAGGGACCGAAACACAGGGACCGAAACACAGAGACCACGAACAAGGTCTGGCTTGTACAAAAGTGGCTCAAAAACAGTTGCAAACTCGTGAAAGTTACTAATTTGTAACTAGTTTCACTGCTTTCATGAATGTTACATTTGATTTATTGTTATAAGTTGAATTGTTTTCCAAATGAAGGCGAAGGCAAACGGGCATTTCTAAACTCAAGATAGAGGATGTTCGAAGGGGAACTACCCTGAGCTTCAGCAGAATGGACTGGACCCAGAGCGGAAAACACATTTATTATCATCACTGGTATAAATAATATCACCACATAGAAGTAAAAAAGTGTTTGGAGAAACAGATGAGAGTTTTGAGTGCCAATTTGGAGAATAAATATCAATGAGTTACAAATAACCATGTCCGTGTTTTATCCAAAACATACTGTGTCTTATCCAAACTGTCTTGTGATATGTATGCTCTCTGCTGTTTATTCTACTGTTTGTTGCATGGCGTCGTAAAGATGGGCCGTGGCAAGAGCTCTGGTGTGTGCCGTCTGTCCGGTGCACACTGGGGTAGTCTTGAACAGGTTTGTGGTTTTACTGCAAATGGCAAATGAATGAATCTGAATCTGTAACAGGTTATGAGCTGTGGTCATGAGCTTTGGGTAATGACTGAAAGGACGAACTGCGGTGAAAATGAGTTTCCTCCACAGAGTGACTGGGTGCTCCTTGGGGTGAGGAGGTCAGTTACACGGGAGGAACTCGGAGTAGAACCACTGCTCCTCCCTCTCCGATGAGTCATTGAAGACTCAATCATCTTTGTTACTATAAGTGATTGATGATAGTCTGATAAACTCTCTAGATGATTAAAAAAACCAATCCTCTCTATACTCCCCACATCCCTTCCATTAATACTGTGATAATCTGAAATTTGTCCATTGTCACACATTTGTCCATCACATTGTCACTAAAACATTTGTCCACACCCACGCAATTGTCCACAACATTTGTCCACACATATTCATCCACATGTGATGTATATATATTATACTTGTCTTTTATATCAGTGTAATAGTGCCCTGTGGCTTCTTCAGAACTGCAGAGATCACCAGCGTTGATAAAGAGAAGCACATGATCATTAGTCATTCACATTCTGTTGTTTTCCGCCTGCAGCCGTCTCCGGCCACTCAGCGCTCCCGTCCGCTGTGCTCAGATCAGCTGCAACACACCGGACCACCAGCCCCTGAGAGACCCCCAGGTTCACCAGCTCTGTCTTTAACTCCTGCAGCAGCTGACCAGTGCAGCCACAGTATGAGTGCAGAGCCAGCCTCTAGAAGAGGGGGAACCTACAAGGGTACAGGACTTTTCACTTTTCTGTCTGAAAAAGCTGTGACAGAGGCTGTCAATTGATGCATGTGAAAACTAGTGATAGAACAAGCTTATTTTGAAATTCAAGAACAACTGAGATGGATTTTATTACATACTGATGTTGAATATTTTTGTTGTTTAAAACTTATGTCAGATTGCTCCATCATGGGGCAGTGCAGGTTGGGTCAGGTTTTTACACCTCAAGGATGTTAAATAAATCCTATTTAAACAGTTCTGATGGATCTGTTGACGGTCTGTCTTGTTTTTATTTTTGCCATCAGAAGATTTGTGATTGTCTGTCCTCAAGTAATAGTTTAATTTAAAAAAAGAGAGATTATTTGCCTCTAGGTCTATAATGGTTTTCTCTTCTTTTTATTAAGTTCTCAAATTAGTGTAGAAGCACACAGGAACACAGAAAGGTTCAGATGACACAGCCCGCCTTTTTCTTAATGGAAACGAAAATAGTCATGTGTGCTCTGAGTGATTTTATAACACGGTGTGACAAACATTTCCTGGACTTGAAAGTGGCTACATGTGAGGAGCTTTTACAGTATTCGAGAGATCTGTTCACAAGGAAGAGGTAGAAAACAAATGATCACCATTGAGCAAGGCAAGTTTAGGCATTTGTGCACAATTCATACACAAGGCAACTCAAAATGCTGAACAATAGAATTATAAAAAATTACAGTAGGTTAAAAAGAAAGATAATGGCTCTTGCTGCTTTGCGCAAAGGAGGTGGTGCTGACACACCATCTTCCTACGGCCCTGATGGGGGAGACACCGTGTATTTTTAATGCCAACAATTGTGTGTGTCTCCACTGAATAAAATGGGACCTTGACGCATCTTTATGAAAATAACCACAAGAGTCTGCCGTGCAGAGACCGTTTGACATGTAACAATTCTGTTGCTAACTTTTGATCCTACATGTGTTTAGAAGATGTGGAGTGATTTTCAGCCAAATTAAGGAAACTGGTTTGTGTTGTGTTGAGTGTGAGGTGTACACAGAATGGGAGAGTTTGTCATCGCCATGGCAACAAGGTAAAAAATAAGGCATGCTTCTTGTTGACTAAATAATAAAATAAAAATATATCTATCATATAGTCCACATATCTTGCCAATATAAAATGACGCAAAAGATGAGCTGTAAACAAAAACCCCACACAGGAAAACAATGGAGATCTTGGTAAGTAGTCTAACAAAAACAAAACAATTCTCAACCCAAAATGAGCTTGACAGACCTGCTTAGAGGACTGATGTTGGTCTTACCTGCTGTGCCAGACACCGTCCAAATCCTTTTGATGCCCCGGTGATGATGCAGAGGCACTTTCCCAGAGTCTTTGAGTTGAAATCGCTCATCCTAAAAACAAAACTTGTAGAGACTAAACAAAAACAGACTTGAGTGCAACAGTATAGAACCTCAGTGATGGACCGTGAGCTCAGAAACTCAGAGAAAAAAGGCTTTCATAAGGACTTATCCAGCAGAACTAATAGATGGCACATAGAAGCATCTTTGTTCACCAGTCCTGAAGGCACATGAGCGGAATGCAGCCACACTGTCGCCCCCCTGTGGACATAGAAGCATACAACCGCTGGAGGAGATTTCAGCTTTACACCTGAATCCATAGCTTCCTTTTCAATCAAATCCACAAATATTAACTCTTATGCGTGAAATATCATAACACAGGGCAAGATTTAAATTTTCAACAAGATACTTCTTTACGATTATAATTATTAATGCACTGTCGAGAAACATACCATTGTTTTAAACCAATTTGTTTCAACATTAAAAAAAATTCAATTTTTTTAAAAATAAAAATAGAGAAGAGAACATACAAACCTTTTTCATCCTTAAGCGTGAGTGAGCACGCGTTTTGACGTCTCTGCTCTGTTTACCCTTTTTAAGCCTTTTAAAGCCTTTTAAACACGTTTTTAACGGTGTGATTAGTGGTCTTTTGGACACGTCTATGGGGTTAGAATAATCTGAAACTGCACAATGGGTCCAGAGCATCAACGCTCTTGTGAACACAAAGGATCCCAATCGAAAACGACGCTAGCAGCAGGGAAGGCTAACCACGAGCGCGACCACAGTACATGGAATAGGTGACACTGCCAATGAACCACAGACATCGACATTATGTCGCCAGCACCTTGGAGCGTGCGTGAGAGAGGACCGCGTGCCACCGATTGCAATGCCCTGCCGTAAAAGAAGATCCTTACGCCGCACACTGCAAGCTGCAGGATAAACAGTCCACCTTCGTGATCCAAACTATTTTTGATGTCTGCTGGCCGGCACGGACAGCACTCATCGGCTTATGTCACGGAGCGCTGCAGACTGATGACACTGTCGAGTGGGGAGGAGGTCTGTCAAGCTCTGGGGCCCGCTTGTTCTACTCACCCTAAGTGCCCGGGTATTCGGAATAAAGAGCCTGCGGACTGCGACGGAGCCATCCAGCGCCGTGGCCCATGTCCTGAGAGCCTGTCAACACCGCTATGCAGCCCTCTCCGCTGACATTCCAGCCCCCCTCAGCAGAACCCCTGGACTCTGCAGCAAACTCTACTGCTGTCCGTGGATCCAGGTCCACTGCGAGAAAGACACTCTTAAAGGAAGCTGTCCTCAGACGAAAGAGTGGTCATTCCCCTTCTCTGACCCCAGTGCATCACCACCGCTTACCTTCACCGGGTCAGCAGCAGCGACCGGAGCCAGCTCCTCACGCCGCTCCAGCGTCTCCGTGCACAACAGCGTGGGTTGCCCGGGCAGCTGAGAATCAAACCACCCCCCACTCCTCTCCATGTGTTCAGCAGCGCACTGGTTCGGACCCATCCCTGGATGAGACCCGCTGGGTTCTGGCCATGGACACCGAGCGCTCTCTCCGCGGCCGCGTCCACTCTTCGCCCCGACTACTTTGATTGTTGGAGATTCCATCGTGAGACACGTCCGCTTTTTTAATGCGGTCACTCAGTGTTTTCCCGGAGCCACTGTACCAGACCTGCTCATCCGTCTCCCTCCGAGAGAGGGCAAGCACGATTTGCGACTCACGGCAACTTCCGGTGACTCGCGTGACTCAGGCGCTCTGAGTCGCGGCTCACGCTCAGCATTCAGGGGTCGTGGCTCACGGTTATCAATTTAACTTTTTAGGGGTATCTGTGGATTATCAATGACACATTGTGGATCTGGAGGCATATATTTACAAGTAACCAGTATGTTACACACTCTTCATCATCTGGTATGTGTTTATATAGCTCTCCATGTTCGTTAACCACTGACTCAGGAGCTGTGAGTCGCGACTCAGCAGTCAGAAGTCGAGGCTCACAGTTAAAAAATACCACAAATCTTTGCTTTTTAGGGTTTCTGGGAATTTCTATTGAGACAATATGGATCTGGAGGCATAGTTTTACATGTAATCAGTATGTTACACACTCTTCATCAGCTGGTATTTGTTTGTATAGATCTCTATGAACTGTTCACCACTGACTCACAGCTCCTGAGTCGCGGCTCAGGAGCTGTGAGTCGCGGCTTAGCAGTCAGAAGTCATAGCTCACGGTTAAAAATACCACAAATCTGTGCTTTTTTTAGGGGTATCTGGGAATTATTAGGGGCAACAGTGACTCAATTGGCAGAGCTTTGGTCTTTGGACCTAATGATTGTGGGGTCGTGCCCCCACAACCACCTGCTCCCACTGAAGCAAGACGCCCCATCGTGGTATCTTATATACAGTCATGGGACCTCATGAATGAGTATGAGCACAAGTATGTGGAAACGGCACAAGTATGTGGAAACGGCACAATACTAATATTGGTATTGGTGCATCCTTAGTAAAATAAACAGACTCAGTATTAGCAGCGCAGGTTTACAGTCATAGTGCAAGTGGTTGATTAAGTGATACAGGCCTAAATACAGATTATTACATGTATTTGCAGGGCTTATTTCATATTCTAATGAAAAAGACTTTTTAGGAGTATTTATGAATTATTAATGTATCTGGATGAACATTTTCCATGTCCTCAGTGCCTCATACATACTTTACCAGCTGATATGTGTTTGTATTACTCTATTGTTAACAAGTGACTTACGAGACATAAGTCAGGACTCGTCTGCTGACACCAGGGGGCGCTGTCTAATCTCATGTTGAATCATGCACGACGTTGGACATCTCGCTTGCAATTTAAATTTCACCAAAATATTGAGGTAGGTTATTTTGTTTCGTTTTTTGGAATCTGTCTTTTAATCATTTTAACATTTTAAAGGGCATGACATTTAAACAGGAAAAAAAAAAAAAAACTTGTGTAAAATTCCTTGGTTGTAATTCTGTGGCTTCAAAGAATACACAAAACTTGCAGATACAGAGCAGAGTGTATACTCCATAGGACAAAAGATGAGGCAAGGTGTATAACACAGGTTTGGTCACATAAGAAATAAATAACTAAAAAACCACTGAGACATTATTATTTGTTATTTATTAATAATGCTAAAGGCATTTGAAAAAAATACATACAATACACAAACAAACACAATTATAAAAGCCACTTGTACCAATTTGTCCTTATAGTAATATAATGTGGATGACAAAGTGAGCCAAGAACCCAGAGTAGAGATTTCTTTGTCTTTGAACAAACACAAGCATCAGGGCATTTCATTTCAGGCATTTTAATTCTAAAAAAAATGATTATTGTTAACTTTAGAGGATAGTGTGCTGAGGTGGACTTACTATTGTAAATAGAGAATTAAAGAGAAAGACCCTAATGACATAATTTTATATGATCATGTTACCGAACCCAGATGTTCAAAATACAGAATTCAAGTAACTTCTGTTGTGGTGAAATGTTTGAAGATGCTTATTTGAGCCGCCCAGTGGCTGTATGACTGCTGCATGGCACCTGTACTTTCCCTCATAACTGCCTCCGTGATCATCCTGAATCAAATGTCTGCTGCTTGCATCTCTCGTTCCCTCTCTCTCTCCATCCTTTCATTCTCCAACCTCTCTCTCTCCCTCTCCCTCTCTCTCTCCCTTTCTCGCTCTCTCTCTCTCTCAATCTTTTCCCTCTCGATTCGTTCTCTCTCCCTCTCCCTGGCTCTTTCTCGCTCCCTTTCTCGCTCCCGTTCCAGTCGTTCCCTCTCAACACGTTCTCTTTCTCGTTCGCGGTTTCTCTCCCTTTCTCTTTCGCGCTCCAGTCTTTCCCTATCCCAGTCTCTGTCCCGGTCTCTGTCCCTACCCCTCTCTCGCTGCCACTCTCTCCGACTGGGCCCACAGTCCAGTTGGTTGTTGTTGGAGGGAGCCATGGTGCTTTCAGTGTTAGTGGTGGAGGCGGTCTCGGTGGGGCGATCGGTGGCCGTGCAGGTGGCGGTCCCCACGCTGACGCTGCCTCGCTCGTCGCTCGATACAGTCCCGTCAGAGATATTGGCCGGGAGCCGGGGAAGTCTCTCGGCGCTGCAGCTTCGGTCGGCGGGACAGCGGCGAGACAGAGGAGGGGCGCGAGGCAGGGTTGTCCTCGTTCCCACAGACTTCATGGCAAACTCCTGCTCCCCTGCCACCCCACTACCAACACTGCCCATAGTGGGGTACGGTCAGGGGGAAGAGGCAAGGAGTCAGGTTTGGGGTGGGTCACACATGCATTTGGTGTGGAGCATTACAACCTAATGCAGGCAGTGGAGGCACCACACACTGGAGGAACACAGAGAAACAACGAAAGCAGTTTAAACAAAAAATGTTGCATAAGGATGTAGGTTATACAAGTGTCGCCCACAGCCAGGGCAGTCAGAACCTCCTACTGAGGAAACTAAAGGTCAGCAACTTTGATTTTGAATTTTAGTTTTTCCAAGTGGAATCATTCTCATGCTAGAAACATGATGCTAAAATTGAACTTCAGAATCAATGCAATTAAACCAAAAACAGAAACACAATGAGACTAGTATAAAGTGGGTCCCAAGTACTATACTTACAGCTGGGGTATTCCTAATTTTTTTTTTCCCATAGATAATACATGCTGTTTTTCTCAAATAATAACAGAAATAGGAACTTGAACAGTCAGTTTGCAAAAACAGATAAGTGCCAATTGAAGAAACAAAAAAAAAAGCTTACAATTTGCCCATTACCAAGTAGTTTTTGGAACTATTTTAGTGCTGACAAAACTTCAAGAAGGTTTTTCACCATCTTGAGAAAATTCTCTTACATGTACAGCCACTAACAAATCATGTTGAAGATTGTATAGCCACAGCTATACAACTTTTTGACAATTTATCAAAATGGAGAACATTTCTGTTTTGAAATAAACTCTTCAGTTGTAAAATAATAATTATCCTGAACAAATCAGGCCAAAGCATGCTGTCTTCTTATTAGAAAACATGTTATATTTATATATAAGTCACTATGTGATGCTTTAGGCTCAGATTGGCTGTTTATGTCTGGTCTAAAGATGTGACAAAATTACATATCAGAACTAGTTACATGGATTTTATTGTTCTTTTTATGTGGCTGTTTATAATCCATGTTGAAGGAGATCGTTAAACACTATAGGATATACATTTGAAAGGAAATAATCTGTAAACCATTTGTGGTTACTACAGGTCTAAAACGTTTTTTTCAAGTGCAAAAATAGTACAGCTGTTTGGGATGTCCTATAGGCCAATATACATAGTCAATCTTACTATGATAACTCAAAAATATGAGGAAAATGCAATGGAATGTTTTGTGAAAGTATGACATGTAGCTTAGAAAACAATGACAAAGGCTAATAATATAACATGCCTATATTTACGATGTCTTCTTCACCTTTCACATGTGAGCCATTACCTCTCTTAAAAGTGAAACATGTATACTGAATACCCAGTGAAATAATGTTGGGTGTCCTCCAAAAATGGCAAACATGGCATATATGTGAGTCCTTTTCAACCACCACCATCCATATATTCTGCATGCAGTAACCTATTCTTTATAATTGCCTGTTGTGAGCCTGTAGCTTTGCATTGATTATGGACACACATGGCCGTTTCACTATCACAACAAACATCCAACAAGTGTGTGACAACCATGGAGACATAAACCTGTGTTGACAAATGTATAAGCTAAACATAGCCCACAGTGAGCACTGCATAGGCCTCTTTTGGAAAAGCAGATTCTTTAGGCCCTAGGTTAAAGTCAGGCTGTTAAATCAGTAATGCCAAAAAATGATACCACAGAACGTCCACATTTAAATGGATCAAATATTATAATGCGCAATGCACACAATTTCCCTCGCCTGCCTTATTAGCAACCTCGCTGTATGCAGATTTGTGAAACCACTGAATATGTACGTTTATGGATAAAGACGCTGCTTGTCATAAGAGCAATCACATCCCAGCATCCATAGGCTAAACGCGAATGCAGTCGTGCTATGGCAGGTGCTCCAGCTATCTACCCATCCCACCTATATACGGGAACGTTGCAAAGGGGTCGCAGTAGTAGTAAAATGCAGTGCTCCAGTTTGTATGTGCTGGTGTGCCTCAGTCCCCTCCCCTCACGACTACCTCTGTCCCTTTTCTCTGCATCCCGGTCGGCAAGGGCGGCTTTAGCGGCTCCTGCATCAGCACCACCTCCTCCTGGCTCTAGGCCCAGGACTAAAAACAGCGCACCCGCAACAAGAGCTTGAGCAAGAAAAGAAAAGAAAAAAAAAAGAAAAACAGCGATAACATCTAACCCTGCGTCATTGACGTCGTCTCGTGCAGCGGCTTTGATATACGGATTGTAGCATCTCCGCTGTGCATCATCAAAGAGTACTCACTGTTTTTGCAGCTGGGCGCTTGGTAAGATGGCAGCCAGCACAACACGCCTGGCTGTGTCCTCGCTATGACTGTGTCGTGGACGTGACGCACCGCGGTCCGTGGGGCGCTAATATTAGGATAGGGATGCTGCGTTCGACCGCTGTCAGCCCGCGGTGGATGCTGTTGATGGAGGCGGCCGATACGCGCATCAGCTGAGAGGCACACACCCACCACTGACCCCGCCCCCTCCGCCCTGCATGGCGCGCTCCGCTGGGAGAAGGCGCGTGTGGAGTGGACTCTGTGTGGGACAAACTATGGGAGGGTTTCAGATCCATGGCCACAGAATCAGTTATCTTTGGTTGTATTTCATGTGGGGGATGGTTCTGCATGGCTATCTCTTACATATCTCTCACATCAGTGCACTATATATGTGGATATGGCTCATGGAATTTCCCCAAATAAAGTTAATCTCATCTGAATTGCCTTTATTGACAGGAGGACTCCAACCGTCATATAGACTTATTATATTCATCACAATGGACTTCTGAGAAAATCCCCCAAAAAGGTTTAATTTTCACCAGATATAAGAAGTGTATAATTTGTGATTTTTTTAAATATATATATATTTTTACCTTTACCCACTTTTTATAAAACTGGTGAATATAGCTTGAAATACAGCAGCAGTTTGTTGAAAGGCTAAATGCTAACTGTTGGCAAGTTAATGGTGTGTTGCTATGGTAACTAGCGGGCTCTTCTCTGGTAGAAAATCTAGCAGAACCAGAACCAGTCCAGGACCAGCACCTTAAAAATATAGGGCGTTCATTGCATTGAAAATGGCTACAATTGAATTTTTCATTCAAATGAATGGATTTAAAGGTATTGTCAAGATTTAGCAGACAGAGACGGATCGTGGTGTGCCAAACTCTGGAAGTTTATTTAAGTTTCTCTCAAGTTCCACTGGTTTACTCTGTTTCTTTCTCTCAGACAGAATAAAGGCAGTACACAGTTTATATAGTCATTGTCACGTCACACATCGAAAGACATACGTGTCACAAAGAGACAGTCAAATCATAGTCATAACATGGAGTCCTTGTAGAGTCCTTGTACAGTCCTGCACGTAGGCCATATTGCTATCTAATACTAACAGTATACTACTCACATATAAAAATAGTAACAATTTTCCATCCATTTTCCATCCACTTTCCATCCACTTTCTTCCCCTTGATTCATTTCCGGGTCGGGGGGGGGCAGTCAGAGCTGTACGCATAGCACCAGCACTGATCCTCCTGCAGGTGGTGAGTCCACAGGAGCCTTGATCTTCCAGTGGGGGCTTTAGGCAAAGTGGGGTTGATTGTCTTGCCCAAGGACACAACAACAGCAGTGAAGTAGGTCTTCTGGTGGGCTTGAACCCACAACCTTCAGGCCCAAAGGTCAAATGCTCTACCAACTGAGCTACTGTTGCCCCGACAATGGTCACAATAAAAAGTTGTTTAATTACACTTCTAAGACTAAAAGGAATCAAATTGACTGTTCTGGGAATTTTAGGCGCATTATGAAACTTTTTATGTGAAAAAAGGAGGATATTTTTGTGCCATTGACTTGTAGTGAAACACAATATGAATGTTGAGTATGGTACCTTGACTCATTCCATGACAGTGATTATAGGATTACCTGTTTGGAAGTTTTTCTCTTCTGATGAACCTTCTCACCAGAAACCCCAAAACGATTGATCCTGGAGGTCTGTATAGACCCAACCCTGATCCATTGTAAGGGCTCAAGGCTGACCCCTCCGCAGCCACTGGGGCACAACAAGGTCAAAAATGCGCAAATAGAAACCTGCATAATCCACCTATGGCTGGGATACCTAAAAATATCAAATGGCAAATAAATGAACGATGAGTGATTCTAAAAATTAGAGCTACAGTAAGTACATCAAGTTGATCTGAACTAGTTCCTCCTTCTCAAAGCAGTTTGGTCACTATAGTTTTCACATGCACATATTTTTGGCCTCTGATATATCTTTCGACAGAAAAGTGACAAAGCAAGGACCAATCAGCACTCAGCCTCAAATCATGCCATGGCTCAAGTGCGCAAAATATATGGTGTTGTTTAATGATATGTTGTAGTTTGATTTGTTCCCAACGGTTTACTTTTACAAGAGTCTTTCTGTTTGGAAAAACATAGATTAAGGATGAAAAAGGTTTGTATGTTCTCTTCTCTATTTTTATAATTTTTGTTTTGCATTTTTTTGTATATTGTAGAAAATAAAATCTGCCCCTGCTGTTATGATATTTTACGCATAAAGTTATATTGTGGATTTGAATGAAAAGGAGCTATGGATTCAGGTGAAGCTGAAATCTCTCCAGCTGTTATATGCTTCTATGTCCACAGGGGGGCGACAGTGTGGCTGCATTCCGCTCATGTGCCTTCAGGACTGGTGAACAAAGATGCTTCTATGTGCCATCCATTAGTTCTGCTGGATATGTTCTTATAAAAGCCTTCTTTCTCTGAGTTTCTGAGCTCACGGTCCATCACTGAGGTTCTATACTGTTGCACTCAAGTCTGTTTTTGTTTAGTCTCTACAAGTTTTGTTTTTAGGATGAGCGATTTCAACTCAAAGACTCTGGGAAAGTGCCTCTGCATCATCACCGGGGCATCAAAAGGATTTGGACGGTGTCTGGCACAGCAGGTAAGACCAACATCAGTCCTCTAAGCAGGACTGTCAAGCTCATTTTGGGTTGAGAATTTTTTTGTTTTTGTTAGACTACTTACCAAGATCTCCATTGTTTTCCTGTGTGGGGTTTTTGTTTACAGCTCATCTTTTGCGTCATTTTATATTGGCAAGATATGTGGACTATATGATGGATATATTTTTATTTTATTATTTAGTCAACAAGAAGCATGCCTTATTTTTTACCTTGTTGGCATGGCGATGACAAACTCTCCCAATTCTGTGTCAATGGGAAAATCGTTAAATCCCTGACATGTACACCTCACACAAACAGAAAACCAGTTTCCTTAATTTGGCTGAAAATCACTCCACATCATCTAAACACATGTAGGATCAAAAGTTAGCAACAGAATTGTAACATGTCAAACGGTCTCTGTACGGCAGACTCTTGTGGTTATTTTCATAAAGATGCGTCAAGGTCCCATTTTATTCAGTGGAGACACACACAATTGTTGGCATTAAAAATACACGGTGTCTCCCCCATCAGGGCCGTAGGAAGATGGTGTGTCAGCACCACCTCCTTTGCGCAAAGCAGCAAGAGCCATTATCTTTCTTTTTAACCTACTGTACATTTTTATAATTCTATTGTTCAGCATTTTGAGTTGCCTTGTGTATGAATTGTGCACAAATGCCTAAACTTGCCTTGCTCAATGGTGATCATTTGTTTTCTACCTCTTCCTTGTGGACAGATCTCTCGAATACTGTAAAAGCTCCTCACATGTTGCCACTTTCAAGTCCAGGAAATGTTTGTCACACCGTGTTATAAAATCACTCAGAGCACACATGACTATTTTCGTTTCCATTAAGAAAAAGGAGGGCTGTGTCATCTGAACCTTTCTGTGTTCCTGTGTGCTTCTACACTAATTTGAGAACTTAATAAAAAGAAGAGAAAACCATTATAGACCTAGAGGCAAATAATCTCTCTTTTTTTAAATTAAACTATTACTAGAGGACAGACAATCACAAATCTTCCTGATGGCAAAAATAAAAACAAGACAGACCGTCAACAGATCCATCAGAACTGTTTAAATAGGATTTATTTAACATCCTTGAGGTGTAAAAACCTGATCCAACCTGCACTGCCCCATGATGGAGCAATCTGACATAAGTTTTAAACAACAAAAATATTCAACATCAGTATGTAATAAAATCCATCTCAGTTGTTCTTGAATTTCAAAATAAGCTTGTTCTATCACTAGTTTTCACATGCATCAATTGTCAGCCTCTGTCACAGCTTTTTCAGACAGAAAAGTGAAAAGTCCTGTACCCTTGTAGGTTCCCCCTCTTCTAGTGGCTGGCTCTGCACTCATACTGGTGGCTCGCACTGGTCAGCTGCTGCAGGAGTTAAAGACAGAGCTGGTGAACCTGGGGGTCTCTCAGGGGCTGGTGGTCCGGTGTGTTGCAGCTGATCTGAGCACAGCGGAGGGAGTGGCCGAGACGCTGCAGGCGGCAAAACAACAGAATGTGAATGACTATGATCATGTGCTTCTCATTAACAACGCTGGTGAGTTTTGTAGAAGCCACAACTTTTCACAGAAATAAAGGGTATGTGTGTGTGTGTGTGTGTGTGTGTGTGTGTGTGTGTGTGTGTTGACTGCTGTTGGACTGGATCTCTCTTTCACTGACAACAAATGAGAAACAGATGGAGCAGAGGCGTTAAGGTAGTTGTACAGTATTAGCCTGGCCACCCATCCACATCTTTCTTTTGTAAAGGAATAAGTTGTTCTTTATCAAAATAATAGAGAGTGAATGAAAAGCTTCTCCATTGTTTTGCGATTCCAATCTGTAGTTTCTGCCGCGTCCAACTGAATGGATGGAGAAATCACATCCATTGAGTGGGCCAAAATAGGGGGGAAGGTGAAAACAGAATTTTCTCAAGCCTCAAAATATAACTGTGTATGCAAAGGATGAGGGAAATAACCTACTTTAAAGTATTTTGATAGCTCCAAAATGGCTGCTTTTTTTTTCTTCTGGTAAAACATGTGTTTCGTCAAACAACTTAGTGGGCTCTCTGTATTTTAGATCGCATTCGTACACAAAATGAATCAAAATATTAAGAAACAAAAGCTAGTTTCTATAGCTTCTGTCTGAGAATGATCTATTGTTGTCAACTCTGTTTTTATTTCATATTTTACACCTTGGACATCTACCACAATAGATGTCCAAGGTGCTACTGTAGATGTAGATTGGTGATAGCCAAACCCCCTGAAGGTGGTGTACACAACCTTAACCAATCGTCCCAAAGTGACAAATGGTGACTCGCAAGGCTCTTTCTAAGACGCCAAAAGATTTTCAACATGTTGTAACGTATAGGCAGGTCAAACGGACATTTAAGGGCATATATGGACATTGGTCATAGACCAACAAGCTCCAATGTGTTTGACATTATTCCTTTTCCTGTGTTCAAACTCTTTGATTCACTGATCTGTTGTTACTTTGTAAAGTCCTCTGAGACGACAGCTGTTGTAATGTCGGGTTATAACAAAATTAATTGAATATATATATATATATAATAAGATAGGGCGACAGTAGCTCAGTTGGTAGAGCATTGGCCTTAAGGCCAGAAGGTCGTGGGTTCAATTCCCACCTCTACACCTTCTCCACCGACTCCCACTGATGACTGCTGTCGTTGTGTCCTTGGGCAAGACACTTAACCCCACTTTGCCCAAAGCCCCCACTGAAAGATCAAGGCTATGCTCACACTCTGAGAGCAGCCGTCCTCCTGTGGACTCACCACCTGCAGAGGGTCAGTGAGGGGCTGGTGCTATGAGACTTGGGTGGCATCTCTGACTGCCACCCCCCTGACCCAGAAATGGATTAAAGGGTAGAAAATGGATGGATGGATGGATATAATAAGATGAAAATAGAACCAACATTTTTATCCAAAATGTTTCTTTCATACTGTCGGGACAAACAACATGTATAATATATAAACACATGGGTGCTCCAGCTGTAATGTTTCAAAGTGATTTTCCTCATTGATCATGCATTAATCCCTTGTACACAGAATTTTTTTGACTTCTAAGTCTGGACTTTCCTCTCACCATTCCCCTGCTGGAGTCTGAGTTGTATCAGTGAAAGCAGACAGTCTCTTTACGTCCCATAAAGCAGCTGATGCCTGTGCTCTGTCCTGAGCCTTCTCTCTCTCTCATGTCAGTGCGTACGGCCACCCCCGACACCATGCATCTCATCTCATGCCTCCCCTTAGTGGATTAACAGGCAGGCGTTCAGCACCTCTTATGCCAATGCGACCCGGTGCACGGGGACGGGCTTTGTGCAGGCAACGGGAAAATTCAATCACTGCCTAAAGGAAAGGAACCAATGAAACGCTACTTTGCTTCCATTTCCACGTTCACAACTGTTCAAGGCTGCAAATCAGAGCGAGCGGTGTCGCGTGAGTCTCTGGCATCAAGGTCACACTGGGAAACACTGACAGAGATATTGCATGAAACATAGTCAGGATTTTTGTCAGGCTTTTATTTGGAAGTAGTAGTGAGGGAAGTGCTTTGACAGATTTTGGCAAAACATGGGAGGGTAGATTCTGACGTGGCTTTGACTGGTAAATTATCATGAATTTATGATATGTTTATTTGATAGGGACAGAACAAAAGCATTATGCCATGTTCATAGGCCGTATAGCTAACAGCTAATTTGCAGACCTGGGGCCGTATTCCTAAAGATTCTTAGTGCTAAAAGTTGCTCCTAGTGGCCAAATTCTAAGAATTTTCTTAGAATCTTGACCAACTCTTAGAATTTCCCCTAAAAGTGACGAGTAGCTCCTAGTTAAGATAAAAGCTATTCCTAAAGAATCCTAGCTCTTAAGAGTGCTCCTAAGGGGAGATCCCTTAAGAGTTGAGAGGTGGACTTTTAGCGACTTAAAAGTTCCCTGAGAGCTCAAAATGGTGGACGGTGGAGACAGGAGAAATATTCTATACACTGGATGACAGTGAATCAGTGAAACGCTACAGATTGAGTCGAGCAGGAATTATGCTTCTGTAATATTTAAAAGTCAATCATGTGACCAGCTTCTTATAGGCTGGTCAGCAATAACAACTCATCCATTTTACCCTTGTTACACAAAAGTAGGTAGAAATGGTGAAAGTTGAAAGAGAGAAAATAACCAGCATGGTAATAATAAAAGCAAGTAAATGTAACTATTATTGCGTTAATACTGTACAAGTGGGCCTACATTTTCACACATTCAGTACGAATGAATGAATACTTTATTTTGAGCCATGGCAAACAAGAAAAAAGGACAAAAACAAACAAAACAACAACAGAATAGAAGTACAAATGCACAGTTTTGTTTTATTAACAACAATCCAGCTCAAAAAGGAGTGAGAGAGGTTAAGACTTTTAAACTCCCTTGTACTTGATTTGTACATTGTATGTATAATATGTTTGTATTAATATTGTTTCCTTAATGCCTTATACGTCTGTCAGTATCACAGCCTTTACTAATCCTAACGTTATCACTATCATCATTTATCCATATAATATTTATAATAATAATTTTCTTTTTCATGTATATTATATATAGAGTAATATTTAAATTGTATGTATATATACATAAATAAATAAATATATATATATATATATATATATAATATAAAATTATAAGTGCTCATGATATATACGTACTATGTATTTGTTAGAAATTGGTGCTGAGCAAGCTCTGATGATGTGGTATAAAAGTCTATCTTACTATTCACAGTATTTATGCACCATTGATATATCTGACTTTATAGCGTTTGGTTATTATTTACAATAACACAGTATTCCTAAGATTAGATTCCATGATTGAGTTTGTCCATTTTAGGGCCCTTATTTTGCCTATTATCATCAAAAATATGTTTGTTCTAACTTTTAGGATCAACCAATCACAGCGTCTGAAATGATGACTCATACCTAGCAACGGGGTCGGCCACGCCTCCTCACTAAGATAAAAGTTGTTGTCAATTCCTTGCTCAAAGTTCTCTAAGAGTGTTCTGGAATAACTTTTAAGCTAAGACTCCTAGCTAGGAGTTTTTAGGGTAAGATAGGAGCTCTCTGAGAGGACTCTTAGAATCTTTAGGAATACGGCCCCTGGTCCCTAATGTACTCTTTCAGTTCTTCTAGTCTTGAAAGGAATTAAACATAATAATGTAGTATATATTTTCAAAATCGATCAATCTAATTTGTTAAAAAGGTGCACTTTATTGATCCCCATAGGGCAATTCTTCCTCGGCATTTGACCCATCCTGATGCGGCTAAGGCTTACGTCAGGAACAGTGGTCACCGTAGAACAGCGCCCGGGAACCCAGAAGTTGATGCTTGGCTTGGTCAGGACTACCGGAGCTGGAGGATTTAAGCCATTACAGGTGGGATTGACCAATATTCAATTTATTATTATTATTATTATTATTTATTTTATTCTTTGGAAGTGCTGTGTATAGACCTGTCAGTACCTTGTAGGATTTTTTCCATCTGTTATCCCACAGTCGCACTCACAAACACACTCTCTGTCACCCTGAACTATTGTTGACACCGGAGCACCTGGAGAAAACCTACATATACACAGGAAACCAATGCGTTTCCGACCATGTCCGTACAATTTGTTCAATGCTAACCCCCTAGCTCAATGAAGCCAAATAGGGAAGTGCTCAAGGACTCAAGTTTTGCTAAGGCTCCTATTGGCTCAAGTATCTCAGTAACTGTTCATGTCACTCACCATTTTGGGCTTGGATAGTGCTTCATTTTTTTCTTTGATAGTGTCTTTGTTAATCCAGTTTTAAGGATTGACCAATCAGATTTCTGGCTTATGGCATAGTCAGCTTCATCCTCAGTCGGCAAACACTATGAGACTAATCGGTCAGCCCACTCCTAATATACGGTCTATGGTTTTTAACCTACTTTACCCCCAGATTTCAACTAATGACTTGTTTTTCCTTTACATTATTAAAACAGATACTTCACCTGTTGTTTGTGTAGCATTTAACTGTGCTCCCACTGATCCTCGCTCTGCTCATTCTACCACCGTTCTGTTTGATCTCTCCATCTTTGACATTTGCACGGAAATGTTACATCCTGATAAACACTCGAAGTCTTTTGACACAGTCTGCCCAATATTTATGTATCTAAAAAAACAAGACTACATAACCCACAGAGTTTGAAAAAGCTGCTGGATCCATCGTTCTACTTTATGCAAAAGGAAAATTATAACTGTAAATATGTGCTTACGAGCATTAATTCCTTCACCAACAGCCCACACTTAAAGCTGGGCTATCTAACTTTTTCCATAACATCCATGTTCTTTGCCCAATAAGGAAGTCTTGAGAAAAGTAAACTGTTGTGAACTAATCTGACCAGACATCTTATCATTCATCTTTCAACAATCAAAGCGAGGTGATTAGCTGTGTGATTTTCTTTGCTTGTCTAATGACATCTATTCAGGCCGACACGCTGAGTGGATAGAGTGGAGGGTCCTGGGTTCCAATCCTGGTCGGAACAGGGTCTTTCTGAGTGGAATGATGTAGGCTGTATAAATAATGATTACTTACACACTCAAATGTCTGTTGCAATGATGGATGCTCCATGACCTTAAAGATGCAGTCAGTGATTTTTTACAGTCACATTTTTTTTTTAATATATTGTGGGAAAACGTCCCTAAACCCGAAAAGCAAGTCAATGTATCATGTGTTTTCAAATAGTAATGGAATTGACCAGATGCATATAGTCTGCAAAAATTAATAACAAATATTTTGGAGCAGACTGATGAATAATAAACCATGAAAAATAAACCAATGGGATGCGTTTACCCCCTTCACCCTCTTCCTGTTTCTTGCGAGTGCGCGCACCTGAGTTATCGGATTTTCTAAAACCTAAAAGGGCTGAAGAGAGATTGCAAATTTCACGTTTGCCACCCATTCTCCCTTTTGTGACCAAAAAAAGAAAATGCTGGATGTTTGGTTTGGGGAGAGGCGAGGGGATTCGAGTTGGTGCTACGGCTAAGCTAACAAAATTGCTTACTGTACCTGTAACAGGGAATTTACACAGTAGGCGTAAACAGCGCGTACGCGTTTCTGCGCGCTCTCTCCAAACATTTTTTTGGAGTATCTACACAGGCCGTGCGCGCAGGTCCGCGTCTTCTGATGCTCTCCCCGTGTAGTCTATGAGAAGTGTAGAGGACAGTACGGGCCAGAGGACTGATGTAGAGCAACACAAATCACATGCATGTGTTTGTCTCCATGGTCTCTGTGCGCTGGTTTGGCCAGACGCCAGACTTTATGAAAGAAAAAAAACGATGTCCAGAATCACTGTAAAACCTGCTGCTCCTCCTGCTGATGTTTAGACACAAGTGCTGTGTGTGTGTAGATGCGATCTAGAGCCAAGGGCCGCTAGAAAAATCATGTTTTACATGAGATTTCAATGGGAGACGCGTTGGTGCGCGCACACAATTAGAAATTTATCCTAAAGTAGAGCGCAGCTTCGCGTCATACGTCCGTCATACGCGCGTATAACGCTAGAAGTGTAAATATCATCATAGGTTAACATGGAAAAAAGTTACGCGCGTCTGCTGCGCGTATAACGCGTACGTGCTGTAACGTGTGATGTGTAAATGATCAGTAAGTGCTATATGCCGTTACATTATGATCTGTGAGTCACTTTTTAACTTTTTGGGTTGTCAGGAAAATCTGACGCTTGTGACAGAAGCCAACAATGAGAACTAGTGATATACAACCATAACTGTTTTAGAGCCAGGTTACATGGATGATAGATTATTCCATTTTTTGCAATGTGAAAGTTAGCTAACACAAATGCCAATCCCGCTGTTATATATTTAATCCAAAATTATTCTGCCGGAGAGAATCTAGAAGAAGGTGTACAGTACAGTGTGAGTATATTCAGTTGTAGATGTCTTCATTATGCCGGTCTTAGCAGGGTTTCGTCTTCCCCCCCCCTGGGGCCCTCAATCCACCCGGATCTATATGTTTCAAAGCAGTGATGCGTTCAAGGGTGGAGGTGACAGCCCTGCTATTAAACCCTGGGGGTAAAGCTGCACAGGAGGCTGATAAAGGCTCAAATATGAATCCTGTAACTGTCTCATATATAAGATGTATGTTGTTGTGTTGACGATTAAATACTGTAAATCTAAGTTTTGTGTTCAAGATTCCGCTTCTGTAAGTTTGTAAGCGGCACCCATCTGATGCCACACAGGTACACTGCAGAAATTGATAAAATATGAGGTAATAATGGCTTGAATCGTGTGGTTTTTTTCTTAGTTTGAGTACATTCTGAGTGTCTTAAAACAAGATTTGCCAATGGGAAAAAGCCATTTAGTCTTATTTCAAGAACTATTGCTTTATTCTCAGTTCAAGGGAGACATTTCTTGCATCTTTTTAAAACAAGATCATTTTGTTTTTGTCCCATTCTCAAATCTTGTTTTAAGGTAGTCAAGATGTGCTTAGATTAAGATACATTTCCCCTTTAAGATGGGATGCCTAAAAGCTCTTTTCCCCGAGAATAAACAAAAGCAAAACAATAAAAACTTTTGGCAAATATGGAACCAAGGCCATTATTAGAGGCCTTTTATAATTGCAGCATTGATGGTTAAAATGAGCTACCATGGCATGTTATACCTCAGTTTAAAGCACATTTTCTCATTAAATTATTTGTTATTAAACTTTATTACAGACACGAGGTCCAGATAAGAAAGACATCACACAAAAACCAAAACAAGACTGATAGCGTGTGGCACTGACTCTGATGTTGGTCATCCAAAATAACCATACCGTTTATTTTATTCTAAAATTTGAACCCACCTTGCAGAAATATATGTTGATTTAAAAATATAAATCATTGACAAATCCTTTTAACTTTATACAGTTTTGTTCAGAAAGAAATCTACCAGAAAATAAATATCTTCATTAAGTAAACAAATGCAAATGCAACACATATTCACGGATGCGAAGATGAGCTTACCCGCCGAAATGAGTTTGACACCCCTGATATTGAAAGCATTTTAACTATAAAGAGCAAACTTTATACAGAACAATCTGAGTCACTATAGGA